>PVJC01028673.1:0-22401 GCA_004026665.1 Murina feae
ATCCTCTTTTTTTAACTCTGCTGTCCACTGACTCTTTTATAAAGTTCTTCCCTCCATCATGTTCCACCCCTTCCCCACCTTGTTACTTCCCCCCCAAACTCTCCCGGGCTGCTGCTCCTTCCGCCCTGCCCCTGCCCATCTTCCCATCTCCTGGCTCCTGCAGGTTCACCCCAGCTCTGAAGGGAGACAGGGGCCTCTCACAGGAGATCCCTGACTCTGTGGCAGAGAAAATGGAGCCAGCGAGAGAGTGGGCCCAGGAAGCAGTGTGTGTGTGAGAGAGGGAGTAGCCCTCCTTCCCTCATTAAAGCTTCCATGGGGAGGGGGCATTCACCCCCAGCTCAGGGCTCAGCCCCAGCCAGGTGGCAGCTGCCCATGCAGCCCCGGCACTGCAGCTGCAAAGCAGGAGCACCTCCACCTCTGGACCATCCACCCCTCCATTCGGGGACCAACCAATGGCACAGCTTCTGTCTCCCCTGGACTGCAGTGTGGGCTCACTTCTCCAGCCCCGAGGCTGCGACCTGGATCCTGGGGCACCTGGAAGCTTAGCCATCTGCCCTGCTGGACCGCAGTGTGGGCTCGCTTCTTCCACCCTCGGGTGCAGCCTGGATCCTGGGGCAGATGGAAGCTTTGCTGTCTGCCCAGGGATCCAGGCCGCAGCCTCGGGCAGGAGAAAGAGGTCTTTGGTCTGCCCTGCTGGGCCGCTGTGCACAGCTTCTCCCAGGGCTGTGGCCTCTGCCATCTTGGCTGGGCTAATTTGCATACAGTCGCTCTGATTGGCTGGTGTACATGGCTTAGGCGTTCCGAAGAAACGGTCAATTTCAATATTACGCTTTTATTAGAGTAGATTGTTCACATTCATTAGAAAAGACAAAGTTTGAGGTAAAAATGAAGGAAAAGGATACTTTCATGAACTAAGATACAACTTCTAAAATTCCCGGGACTATTGTTTGACATCACAGTAAGCACAGTATAATTTTGAAATCATTCTCAGCTGGATATGCCTGACACATATCTGCAAAAGAAAATATCTTTAGTTAAGCATCTTTTCTATAACAATTAATTTTTTTCTTAAAGATAAAAGGAAAACATTCAACAGCTATCCCATCACATAGCATTTATATTCATAAATAGTCCCCTCATTATGAATTTGTAGCATCTGAGGCTTACATAGGTCAACTCAACTTCTCAAAGTCATGGATTCGATTTGAGGGCTATAAACCAGGACATGTGAATCTTTTCACTACACAATATTTGTTTAAATTAGTGGTATGCATTGAGTCAGAAATATCAAAATATCAAAAAATATTGATATTTTCTGGTTTAAATTATATAGTTTAATATATAAATTCTCTATTTTTTAAGTATAAACATGTTTGATTTGACAGTTTTTGAAGGCAGTTACTAAAACAGAAATCAGAATGATTAATCAGTATTATAAGAACATTTAATTTCTGCACAACTTTGAATACTTAATCTAAAAGAACCTTTAAACCAGAAGACTTGTATGCATGCATATTAGCATAACCAATGGACACAGACACGGGGGCAGTGGGGGCTTTCCTGGAATGGGAATGGCTGGTGCGAGGCGGTGGGGGCGGGGGGAGGAGGTCAATTGGGAAAAAAGAAGACATATGTAAAACTTTGGACAATAAAAAAAGAAAGAAAATAAATTGAAAGTATATTAGTTGTACTGTTAAATCAAAATACTCAACTTGAAAAATTTTACTAATGTTTGAACTTGTTTTTATTTTCCTCTAAATTGGGAAATCCTATTGAAATTGCAATTAACCTCACTAACAAAAAATTATTGTGTAATATCAACATGATTTTTTAAGTTAGGTAATAATGCCAAAAATAAAGCATTTATACTTATGAGCCTTTAATATGCCTTAAAGAAGTTAATACTCATAATTTCAGAACTATATGCAAACGAAATATTAATGTAGATGGTTTGTTATGAAAATTAGGCCAGACTTTGTTTTATTATCAGTCTCAGGAGATCAAAGATGTTATGTAAAATATTTCATATTTGACACTTTGATTAACACCATTATATATATGATTCAATACTGAATGATAGAGGTTATTGAAGTCTCACAAGAATGTTTTTACTTAATTATATTAAAGGCATAAACGGTACCAATAAAAAACTCAAAAGCCAAACAGTTCTAGGACACATTTTCATGTACTGGAAATCATTAACTTTTTTCTAGTAAGGGTAGATACTAGGTTAATTTTATGGCTCCATTTTCTCTTTTGTATCCCTTACTACCCTACCAAGATCACCAAAGTAGAAACTCTACCTCTGTCTGTTTATCCTATTCCCACTGAAAACCAGACAAACCTTTTCGTGGCTTGCTGCTATCTTAAGCTGCACTGGCACTCAAAAAGGATTTGTTGAGTACAAAAAGGAATGAAAGCACAGTTACTTCCACTTCTCAATACTTCCTCTGCACCTGACCTATATATATCACAGAACAGTTTGAACTGTAACTAGTTTTCAGTCAAAATGATATGGGAAAAGACAAATCGTTAAGAGTAGAACAGCTATTATTAAAATAGGTAAGAAGTATAAGGCCAGCAATTGATCTCTACCTTGCCTACAATAGCTTTCCTTGTCTTACATCTCTGTTGAATGTAGTTTGAAAATCACTCAGCTAATAAATATGAAAAATAGTGAATAATTAGAAGCAAATTTTAAATGCCCTGCTCTCAAGCCACAAAAGGACAATTAATAGTGACCTTACAGAGAAATCATATTTGTTAACAATTATTCATTGAAGGTTAGAAGAGGCAGATCAGTTAGAGAGGCTTTGAGAACATCCTTCTTTTTTAAAAAAATATATTTTATTGATTTTTCACAGAGAGGAATGGAGAGGGATAGAGAGTTATAAACATTGATGAGAAAGAAACATCATCAGCTGCCTCTTGCACACCCCCCACTGGAGATGTGCCCACAACTAAGGTACATGCCTTTGACCGGAATTGAACCTGGGACCCTTCAGTCCGCAGGTTGACGCTCTATCCACTGAGCCAAACCGGTTAGGGCAAGAACATCCTTCTAAATGACTGTCTGAGAAATTCTTATTTAACCTTTTTTCATATATGACTATGTTCTTGCTGAATGACAAAAAAATGAGGTGCTTTGGATGTTCTTCCAACTCTGCCATCTAGTTAATATGTTCCCCAGACCATGCCATGTCAAGTCCTACTGCACCGGAAGAAGAGAGAATAGGATTTCCTTTATCAAGTTAATCTATATTTGAGCTGCTATTTTCTATCCCTCAGCCTCAAGAAGGACATAGCTTTTTCTATAACTCCATAACCACTGAGTGCTAACTGATGTGTTAGCACATCTTGTCCCTTGCCTTAGCGACACTGCCCTCCATTCTAAATATAGACAAGAATAATATAAAAATATGTTTTTCTTTCATGATGAAAGGGGTTGGCAATCCTCTGGATAGCTAGCCCAGGATTATAAATGAATCAAAGAGTAGTTAATTTTGTGTGTTGATTTGCATTCTTGAGAAGACAGTCTCTGTTGTTACTTCTTTCTGACCTAACCAGACCTCTCATTTCTCTTGAATTTTTCTCTAATTATAGCTTACAACAGGAGTCAGATTCCCAAACGAGCTCTGTGTACAGCATAGTCTGACAAGAAAAGAAAAAATAACAATTCTGTATAGTCACAAGTTGGGCTGTTTCTGCACATTCCCACTTATCACAGGAACAATATCTTAGGCTTCTCTCATCTCTTTGCAAATGTCAAACATGTAATGAACTGAATATAGAGATATTTATTGCGGGCCACAGCAACTTCATTTCAGGTGAAATCAAAAGATTGAGCACAATGATATTCTTTCTTGTCTTACAGGGTATTGTTACATTGAGGAAGAATACAGAATAAAGCTATTACCAAGAGTGCTAGCTAAAACAATGCCATCCTATTTGTTTCTGTAAGTAGAATTCATTCAATATCAACCAACATGTTTCTAGTCCAGAATACTCTGAAGGTTTCATTTAGAATGTAGATACCTTGTCAGTGTTTTGTTTTGAAATCATACTTACTGTTTGGAAAGACAGACATTATTTCTTTCCAGAGGAATAATAGGACATATCTGATAAAATAAATCAACCTTCTCATTTATGCCTTACCTATTGTTTATATCATGTAGTTCTCTCAAATGTACAGATAGAATAGAATTGAGTGACTTTGATTATAGCCTCAGAATAGAGGGAACATATATAATAATCATGGGGAATAAAACATTGAGGACCCCAAAAAACAAACAAACAACAACAAAAACACACAAAGAAACAATGCTGAGGACCATCGAGAGTGACAATGTAAGCACAAACATCCAACACTAAGGGTGTAATTCACATGATATGTCTCTTATATTCAGACCTAATCAAATAAAAAATATTTAAGTTCTTAGCTTCAGCAATTTACATTTCAGTGCATTCCATATATTATCTCTTTGTGACAGCCTGATAATATGAAAATATTGCCAATAAAGCTTAATGATATCGAGTGTTTTATTGCGACAGCAGATTTCTAAGCCAGTAACATTATCATTCATTTAATAGAAAATATGTTTATTCATTCACTGAAGCATATTCATGACAATGAAATGTATACTGATGAATAATAATATTCAGAATAATATTTATTTGAAAATAAAAAGGATCTGATATCCATAATGAATATTGTGAACAGTATAGTATTAAAATAAACATAACCCAAAGTATTCCAGTTGTTACTGCTTTGTTTAATAGTATAAAAAGGAATAACAAAAATCTGAATGACATAAGTAATCCAAAACCTTAACTTGTACTCACATGAATCAGTGGCTTAGAAAAATACCACTGTGAGCAGGGACACAACTTCAAGAGATGATACAAGTATGATTAGAGTCTTTAAGGGACAAGGAGGGCTACAAAATATATTTGGGGGAAAAAAAGGCTAGATTTTCTAAATTTGTTAAAAAAAACAGAAACTCCCATATGCAACATGTTTAAGGAACTCCATGCAAGAAGTACAATTAATCTTATTGTTTAAAATTAGATATAAACAGGTCATCTTAAAATCAGATAAAAAGACATTACATACAGTGGAACAAAAATAATGATCATAGCAGACTGCTCATCAAAAGCAATGCAAGTTAGAAAACAATGAAGCAGCGTCTCTTTTCTTTTTTTTAAAATCTTGGAACTGCCATTTATTCCTTAAGTAAATAACTTAAAGCAAGATTTTTAAAGCACTAAACACACACACACACACACACACACATCCCCCCCAAAAAAACCCTGGTGATCTAACATTATTTATCCAATAAAATTTGTTTAAAAACTTGAATCAATATAAAGACATTTTCAGATATACAAAAGCTGAAATAATTAATAACTACCAGATCTGCAATACTATAAATATCAAAGAGAAAGCTTCCAGGAAGAAGGACAATAATTTCAGATGTAAGGACACATATGTAATAACTTAATTGATAAAGAAATTAAAAAAATATTTTAAAAATTCAGATGGAAGTTTATATCAACACAACAAATGTAAATGTGTAAGTAAATACAAAATATTTTCTTATATTTTTAATTCTCTAACAGATAATTGTTTTTAAAAATATAATGCCTTTAGAATTTATATGCATATACAGTATATGCATGACAACAATAGCATATGTTGTGAGGTCCTTCAATATCTGAGTCAGCAGGCTGGAGACCCAGGAAATGTGATGTTTAGTTCCAATCTCAGTCGGAAGGCCTGAGAACCAGGAAAGCTGATGATATAGTGCTCATCCGAAGGCTGGCAGGACTGGGATCCAGGAAGAGCCAATGTTGGAATTCAACTTAGAAGGCAGGATGAAACCCACTCAGTGCAAAGGCAATAAGGCAAAAGGAATTCTTTCTCTGTTTTAGTCAAGCCTTCAAAGGACTGGATAAGTTCCATCACATTGGGAGGGCAACCTGCTTGACTCAGTCTACAGATATTTAAATAAAAATAATAATAATAATAGTAAATAAATAATAAAATAAATGTTAATATCATCCAAAACACCATCATCAAAACACCCACAATAAGGTTTGACCAAATATCTGAGAACCCTGTGATCCTGTCACACTGACAAATAAAATTATTTAGTCCCAAAATACAAAGTTTAACATTCTATAATCAATTAACATAATTCAACATTTAAGAGAGAAAACTGATCATCTTAAGAGATGACAAAAAAATTAGTTTACAAAACTTAGCACCTGGTTCTGTTTAAATCTCTCAGCAAACTGAAAATAGAAGCTGTGTATAAACCTGAGAAAGAGATTTCAAGCAATACAACTAAAGTCACATTTCATGGCAAAAAAGTGAACGTTTCTCCAAACATCAGGAAAAAGAAAAGGGCACTTACTCTCATCATTTCTTTTTTATGTGGCATCAGCAGATCTAGTATTTGGAAAAAATATAAGAGAAAAAGAAATTATAGGCATGTAGTCAATAAAGAAATAATCTTTATTAGCCAATGACATAATGTCAATAATTGTCAATGATCCTACTGAAGATCCTACTGAATTTACATTGAAGCTTTTAACACTAATAAGTGAGCTTAATAAGTTTGCATGCTATAGACCAATATACAAATAATCAAATGTATTTTATACACTAACAATCAGAAATTAAAAAGTTAAAACAATGCCATTTACATAAGCATCTTAAATATGATACAGTTAGGGATAAATTTGTCAAAAGATGTGTATTAGTTCTATAATATAAAAAATGCAGATGTGGATGACAGAAATAAATGGAAACACAGATGAGCATAAAGAAGACCTAAATAAATGGATAAATTTACCATGTTCATGAATCAGAAGAATCAATATTAAGAGGTCACAATTCCATCTTTAGAGTTGATGAAATACCAATTAAAATTTCAGTATTTTTTGAAGTAATAGACAGGCTTATTCTAAGATTTATATTCATACGTAAGGGCATATAAGATCTTAACTAATAAAAGCATAATATTAAAATTAACCATTTCTTTGGGATGGCCTAAGCCACACCCACCAGCCAATCAGAGTGACTGTATGCATATTAGCCTAGCCAAGATGGCGGAGGCCGCAGCTCCGGTGTGCGGCTTCTCTGGGGCTGCTGTCTCTGCCATCTTGGGAGCCTCCGTCCTGGGAAGGCATCTGGCGCCCTGGGCCCGCCGATGCCTTCCCAGGTGGAAGCCTTCCAGGGAGGTGGGGACCAGCTGGGGGGACCCCGCGGCCCCCTCCTGGGAGGCCGATGGGGTGGCCAGCGCCACCCGATGGATCTCCCAGGTGGAGAAGCCTTGAGGGGGGTGGGGACAGCCGGCGGACCCCAAGGCCCCCTCCTGGGAAGCCTATGGGGTGGCCAGCACCACCTCATCGCTTCCCAGGTGGATGGCCCGGAGAGTCAGTGGGAGCTGTGGCCAGCCTGAAAACAGCCCTTAGCCCCTCATCCAGGCTTGCCACACCTCCTGGGCTGAGGGTTTCCACTGGGGAGCTTGACCAACCTGCAAACAGACATTGGCCCCTCACCCAGGCTGGCCAGGCACACCAGCAGGTGGACATCCCCAGAGGGGTCTCAAACTGTGAGAGGGCACAGGCCGGGCTGAGGAAACACCCCCCCACTGCCCCAGTGCACAAATTTTTGTGCACCGGGCCCCTAGTATCTAATAAAACAGTAATATGCAAATTAGGTGTCACTCTGTCACACCCACTAGTCAAGCCACGCCCACCAGCCAAACAGAGATGCTATATGCAAATCACCCAGCCAAGATGGTGGCCGGCAGCCATGGCGCTACAGCAAACAGGAGGCTTGCTTGCCCAGGCTATGGAGGAAGTGAAACTTTCTGCCTGCCTAGGCCAGCTGTGGCCTCTGCTCTAGGCAATAAAGTTTCAATTATAGAAGATAAATAAATCCCAGTTACCTACTTCCAGCCAGCCTTGCTGGCTGTGCCCAGCCTGCAAACAGCCATCAGCCCTTCACCCAAGCTGGCCAGTTACTCCAGCAGGACCCCTCCCCCTGAAGAGACTGAGGCAAGCCTGCAAACAGCCATCAGCTCCTCATCCAGACTAGCCAGGCACCCCAGCAGGACCTCCTACACTGACGGGGCTGTGGCCAGCCTGCAAAGAGCCATCAGCCACTCACCCTGGCTGGCCAGGCACCCCAGCAGGACCCACTCCCTGAAGGGGCTGTGGCCAGCCTGAAAATGGCCCTTAGCCCCTCACTTAGGCTGGCCAGGCACCCCAGCAAGACTCCCACCCTGATCTGGGACACGCTTCAGGGCCAACTAGCTGGTCCCTACCCATGTACCAGGCCTCTATCCTATATAATAAAAAGGTAATATGCAAATTGACCCTAACAACAGAACCACTGGGAATGACTGGTCACTATGACACACACTGACCACCAGGGGCAGATGCTTTATGCAGGAGCTGCCCCCTGGTGGTCAGTGCACTCCCACAGGGGGAGCTCTGCTCAGCCACAAGCCAGGCTGATGGCTGTCAGTATAGTGGTGGTTGTGGGAGCCTCTCCTGCCTCCTCAGCAGCTCTAAGGATATCCGACTGCAGCTTAGGCCTGCTTCCCACTGGCAAATGGACACCCCCCAAGGACTCCCGGGGCTTCCAGAGGGATGTCTGAATGCCAGCTTAGGCCCGATCCCCTGGGGAGTGGGCATAAACCAGCAGGTGGACATCCCCTGAGGGGTCCTAGACTGTGATAGGGCACAGGCCAGGCTGAGGGAACCCTCCCAAATGCACAAATTTTTGTGCACTGGGCCTCTAATTAAAAATAAAATTGAAAAAGTAGAATAAAATAATAGGTCTAATAAAATCAGATTTGAAGTTTCATTACAAATTTATCATAAGTAAAGCAGTGTGGTTTTAGAGTTAAGATAAAAAGAACAAAAAAACTGAATAAGAAAAAGTCTAATCCGACTTTTTTCTAAATGTTAGGGCAATTCAATGAGGAAGAGACAATATTTTCAACAAATGGTTCCAAACTATTGAATAACAATATGCAAAATGAACAAATAAACAAAAATCCAAAAAACATTAACCTATAACATACATGCATACGTACATAAAAAATACTTACCTCAACTGAATCATAGCCTCAAATTTAATGCCTAAAACTAAAAAATTTGTAAGTGAAAACACTGGGGGAAATAGAACCTTGGCTTTTGCAATAATTTCTCAGATTAAAAAGAAAAAGTACTATTCATGAAAGAACAAATTGATAAATTTAACTTCAACAATATTAAAAAAGTCTCATCTTCATAAAACACTACTAAGAGAATGTGAAGGTGAGTCAGACACTGGAGAAAATTTTGCAAATCTCATACCTCGCAAAATACTTGTATCCAGAAAGTTTTGGACACTTCACCACAGAAGATATATGGATGACAAATAGGCACACTTCCCAGTTCATTAGTGAAAAGTAAATTAAAATCTCACAGATATATCATTATATACCAGGGGCGTCTAAAATTATAAAAACATTGACCATGTCCATAGACTGGAATTCTCCTACAATACTGTTGGGAATGTAAATTGGTAAAACCACCTTGGTAAACAGTCTGGAAAATTTTTAAATAAGTTAAACATACATCTACCACATGCCTCAGTCATTCTACTCTTAGGCATTTACTTGAGAGGAAGGGAAGAATATATTTATGCAAATACTGTACTTGAAGGTTGGTAGCAGCTTTAATTTTAATAGTCCCTAAACAGTGATCTAAAGGTTAATAAACAGGACAATTATGGAATATCCACACAATACTATAAAACCACTCAGAACTATTGATATATGCTACTACATCAATGATTCTGAAAATAATTTTGCTGACAAAAAAGACAAATAAGAAAAAGAGTAGCTGCTCCATGATTTCATTTAGATGAAACTGGGAAATTCTAAAGTCATAGAATGCAGATCTGTAATTCCCTATAGATGAGATGGGCAATGATCTGTGGGAAGGGCAAACAAACAAAGGAGTGAGAGCAAAGTCTGTAATTGTGAGTTTGATTATGTTCATTATGTGGTATCGGCAATTTGTGATGATGTTTTTATGGATGTATACATATGGCAAAACTCATCCAAATGTGTACTTTAAATATGTGGTGTTTCCTGCATGTCAATTATACCTCATAAACACTGTTAAATCAAATCCTAGTGAGAATCATTTATTCTCACACATACACAACTTGTAGGGCTAGCGTGTTTTAAGTAAGGAACCAAATTTGTTTCATAATTAGTGGCTAGAACTGATATGCATCCTACTAAAGAACTGTGGGTAATATTGGGTGGCTCTGCTTCATATGTCTCTCATCCATGCTCTAAGCAGCCCAGCTTCTTGTGATGATGGCAGAGTGAGAAAAGATGAATAAAAAACACCCACAAAACAAAACAAGGCATCTTAAATCTGTGATTTATAAATGGCATGCAGTCATTCCTAACTCTTTCAATGTCTTAAAAGCAAGTCACATAATCCATTCCAAAGTCAAGGGTAGAAAATATACTTCATTCAACACAAAGCTATAGTAAATGTATGATTGAAATGATGGTTGAGGAATTGAGCCAGTAAAGGAATCTAAAACACACACACACAGTATTTTGCTCAAAAGAACCAATATATTTTGAAAAGTACTTCAAAGAAACAGGAAATCATATTGCTCCTTATTTTTATAACTTTCCATTTGATTGTAAGCTCTCATCTCTTAAAACTTTGTATATCAATCTTAATCAAGAGGCTTTAATACAGATTTGATAGCTAAATGTGTCAATTAAATTGTAACAAAATTCCTGAGAATATTATTTTAAAATTACAATCCTATGAAAAACAAAAATAATAAATGTACCCCGGCATTCTCTCCAATTAGCTCTACAATCATCTCAAATTAGCCCTCAGCTATTATGGTTGAAATACCAAACTGTTGATACATTGAAATATATAAATTCCTCCACTATTATATATTTTTTCCAAATTGAAATCCCCATGTAGCTGATTGTATTATTTTTAAACAGTTTGGAATTAACACAAGTTCTAAATGTTCCCCACGTTTTTACATTTTCCTCATTTCTCTGAAAAATACCCAAGAGAATTTTAAAGTGATTTATGTGTATATAGGCTTTGGAAAATGTTGAGCCGTATTACTCATCCCCATGGATTAGTAATTCTGCTGACTAACATAGCTGCCCACACAGTGTTCTAGTTAGCATAAGAGGAAGTTAGACCATTGAGGATACACGATAAACTATAAACTGATAATTCTGAGAGGAGCAATTTACATTTGTTAAAGGAAGTTAATAATAGCTATATTATCTACATAAAGTACTTCTCCAAGGTGAAACACAGAAGGTTTCAGGAGAATTTCAGGTCAAATAAAATCATATTTTAATCCAAATATAAAACATTGCAACAGTCTTCCTCAAAAGAACAGCCATAACATTCAAATTGAAAGGACAAGAATCTCTCAGGACATGTTCTTTCTCTGACATTTATAGTAAGTGTTTGCTCACAGCAAGAGAAAGAAACAGCTAAAGAAAAAAAGGTTTAACTATATCACTTTAAACATGTGTGTGCTTTTTCTCTGTTAACTGTTCTTTAAAACTGGCTAACTTGAAAATAATTGTTGTGTACAAAACCCAGCCTATATATATATATATATATATATATATATATATATATATATATATATTAGTAAGAACCTGCTGTCAAAATAATATTTGTTTTTCTGGCCATTAATGCTGCAGAAAAATGGAAAAGGAAGGTAGAAGGAAAATATGAATTTAGAAGACATTTATTTTTCCACAGGCATAACTCAAAAGGTGGTAAATGTAAAATAATAATAGACCTAACCTTGGCAGCTGAACTCAGTATAGAAGACCAAGCTCTGAGCATCCCACATCCACCCTTTTGATCTTATTATTGTGACACAGAAGGAGAGGAAAGCCCTGCTGCTCGGGAAAACAGATCATGGATGGAAAGGTAAATGTCAAGGAGAAATCATAAGCAAAAGGAACAACATTGGTTTGCATGGCATGCCAACTAAAAAAAAACCAGAGCTGGAAAACAGTGAGTGAAACTGTAGGAAAGAAAATGAAAGGCTAGTAAGGTCGTGTCTCTAAAGTACACAGAAGTGCTAACTTGCCAGTTTCCTGACTTTTTAGTTGAAGGATATTTTAGGGAAAATGTGTCACATGGGTGCGTTCATGTTTTTCACAAGAATAACATGAGGTATTTAGGGTTTTTCCTTGTTGTTATTTTATTGACTCCACTGGATGGTCCTTATATATTGCCTCATTTTTCACCAGAGCTTTTCACATTGATATTTCTGTACCTATCAATTGTTCAAATCGTGAGGACTGGATTGGGAAGTTCAGAAATAATTGACCACAGAACACAAATAGTCTACTGGTTTCAGGACAATGATGTCAGCACCAATTAAACTTTTCCCAATGTTCCACCTCCCAGAAGAGGAGTTACGTTTTAATAAACGCTTGTCTGAAGGCCACATGGTTTGTTTGTATATTTTTGCTTGGTTAATAATGATAATAAATCAGGATGGTTCTTTTACCAAGCAATTCACAGACAAGGATTGTATTCAATCTGTTTACATTACTGGCCTTGACATTTGCCAAAACATCACTTCCAGTTTACCTATTCCATGATCCTAGTGGCATATGAAGTATTTCAAAATTAATCAGGCACACTAGCCTGGATAATGTAGTTTTCCTGCATGTCCAGAATGGGGAATGTGAATAGTGAACACTTAGGTACCCTCTGCTCTAGAGGGTCCCCATAAAGTCATTTGTATAATGAAATGTAAGACCATTACATGACACAGGAGAGATTTATAATACAAAACAGGCTAGCCAGTTTGGCTCAGTGGATAGAGTCAGCCTGCAGACTGAGTGTCCCAAGTTTGATTCTGATCAAGGACACATACCTTGGTTGCACACTCAATTCTGGTCCTAGTTGGGGCATTTGGGTGAGGCAACCAATTGATGTCTCTTTCACACCGATGTTTTTCTCTCTGTCTCTCCCCGTCTCTTCTACTCTCTATAAAAATCAATGGAAGAATATCCTCAAGTGAGGATTTTTTTTTTTTAAAAAAAGGAGGCTAAAACTTAGAATCAGATCATTCTCAATCAAATCAGTGTGTGTGCCAACATAAATAGAAAACAAAATAACTGGAATATATCCTGAGCAGTTAACTATTTTATTTCCTGGATATTATTATTAACAGTGGTTTTATATTTTCTTACCTATATGTTTATATTATGTTCTGATCAACATGCCTGTGTATTTGCAATATAAAAATAATAACAGAGCTACACAGGTATAAATATATGTACACAGATATGCACACTGATACCTATATAGACAACGAATAACACACCAGTTTTACCATTGGGCACATGTTGGACTCCCATTAGGTAACCTATACCTGTCAAGACTGTGACTTACTTTTAGTGTCATAAGTAAAATCTCGAATTCTGCCCAGGCATGCTTCTCCTTGTTTTCAATGTCACACTCTGAAGGAGCTGAGAGTGATTTCAGACTAACAGTTTTCTAAAGAGTGGGACCATGATAATACAGCTCCAAGGAAATGAATTCTGCTAACTGGTTTGAGGGAGCTTGGAAGCTTAAGTCTCTCGATGCAGCTGTCTGGTACCTTGATAAACTGACATTCTGTAACTCCAAATGTGAATAACTGAAAAGGACATATAATAGGCAATGTAACCTAAGTAGTACCCTTATTTAAAAACACTAATCTGAGTCTATACCTGAGAAACTAACCAGACAAATTCAAATTGATAAACATGCCTCAAAACAACTGCTCTGGTTTCCTCAAAAATGTTGATGTTATATAAATAAAAAAGTAGGACCCTGGCCAGTGTGGCTCACTTGGTTGGGCATCATCCTGTGCACCCAAAGATTGATGGTTCAATTCCCCCATGCCAGGGTTATTGGCTCAATCCCTGGCAGGGGGCATGCAGGAGGCAGCTGATCCATGTTATGCTCTCACATCAATGTTTCTCTCTCTCCCTCTCCCTTCCTCTTTCTCTAAAAACCAATAAACTATTATGAAAACATAAAATAAAAAGCAGGAAAATGATCTATTTTACACAAGAGTTAAATGGCATTTCAATTATATGCAATATGTAATATACTGAGACAAGTCTATAAAAGACATCAATGACATAAATGAGGAAATTTTAATATGGGCTCCGTAGTAGATAATGCTATTTTATTAATGTTAAATTTTCTGAAACTCATACTACTTAAAAATTAACAATACTTGAGCTTACATTTTTAAAATATTTATTTTTGTATATTTCTGACATATTTTTTATTTACTTCTTAAAAAAATATCCTATGCCATCCTAAGATCTAAATTCTATAACATCCAATTTCTTGTCTATGCAACTCACAGTGGTATTCTCTGCACTGGGAAAATGCTTGCCCAAATTTTAATGTGGTGGCTAACTTAGGGAAGGACAAGATTTCTGCCATACCTCTGGGATTGGTCCAAAGTGACCAGTTCAAAGGCTTTTAGACCACTGCCTGTGCCTGGCCAGCCCTCCAGCTGAGGTGTCAAGAACCTGGTACTCTTATAATTCAATCAGGGCTATTATTCTGACAAAGAATGGAGTTTTTAAAGTCATCAGAATAGGTTCTTGGATCAAATCAACTTAGAATGAAGTTCCTATTTTGCAATATACGAAATGGCAGATCTTGTGCTTCAGGCTCTTGATCAGTAGAGAGAAATGATACAAATGCCCATAACATGGAGTAGCTGAGAGAATGCAGGGGAGTAAAGCATGGGCTTTATTATAACATAAAAATGGGAGGGTTTTTAGAAAATGATTTGATACTTATATTCACTCCCAAGTCATTTATAATTTATAAAAAAAAGAATTAAGAAGGTTTTGGGGGAAGTGGGGTGGGAAACTTAACCTGATTTAAGCCTTGTGATCAATGCTTACACTAGCATACTCTAAGAAAGTCATTAATGAGTGCAGTTTCTATAGAAAAATATAAAATATTTACAATATGAAATATTAAGAGGAAATTTGCTATGAGTTACACACAGGATCAAAGTATCTAGATTCTCTGATTTTAAAATGATTTAAAGGAAGTTTATTCTATATCAAACCCCCATGGAAAGATGTTATTACTTATTATTGAGATAAAAATATAAGCCGAGAAACTAGAAATAACTTTATTTTAAAACTTTTGTCTATTTTATAGTTAGTATATAATTAAAGAGTAGAAAACTTTGGAACAGCATAATTCACAGTTATTGATTTTAAACTTTCTCTCCATTTTCACTTAGTAAATGATAGGTTTTCATCTCAAGTTTTGCCCAATGTCCAAATAGTAGTTGTTATTTAGTAAGATCCCATCCTGTTTGAAGATTTTGCTATTAAAGGCTTTATTAGGACATTGATTTAAAAATTTTTATAAGAAGAATGTGATCTTTCCTTATTAACTTCATTTTGAATTATTTACATCTGTTCTGTTGAACACTCCCCTTTGATCTACATTGCATTGCACTAATGATTTTTTGAAAACAACAGGAACATGTTTTCCATATTCCCTCAGCAAATGTAAATGCTAATAGTGAATCTATATGAAAAATGTCAATATAATAAGTTTAGATTAAGTACAGTACTGAGCATGGTTTGTAACACCAACACCCATATTTCTTTAATGAGTAATATTACCTATCTTTTATGCTTTGACTCTTCAACAGAAACAGAACATTTACAATATACCTACAGACTGTGGTTACAACATATATCCAAACAACCAGTCACAGAACTGCTGGGAGTGGAAAGAAGAGACTGAATTTAGTTTCTTAATCAGAATGCCACTAGCTCTGTAGGTTATATTCTGTGCCTAAGAATTATAATAATAGAGCATAAACTCCATCCTTAATGTATCAGAATGTACTAGAATATGTCCTACTCTCTTTTATTTTACATTTGCTTCTATATAAAGCATTCTTACTTCAAAGTCAAGTCCATCTTCTCAAACGTATGGCTATCATCCTTAGAATCTCCTGAAACTCTGATAGGCAGGATTCTAAGATAAACCCCAATGGCGTTTGAGTATGGTGAGAGTTTGTTACTTGCTTCTAGTCAATAAAAATATGACAAAGGTTATAGGATGTCGTTTTCTCTCTTTTTAAAAAAATATATTTTTATTGATTTCAGAGAGGAAGGGTGAAGGAGAGAGAGATAGAAACATCAATGATGAGAGAGAATCATTGATTGGCTGCCCCATGCACTCCTCACACTGGGGACTGAGCCTGAAACCCGGGTATCTGCCCTGACCAGGAGTCAAACTATGGCCTCCTGGGTCACAGTTTAATGTTCAACCACTAAGCCATAATGCCGGGCTGTCATTCTGTTAATTTGTTTATAAGATTGCAAGACCTTTGGGATAGACATCCTCATTATTAGCAGTCTAGGAGCAAGAGATTCTCCTGTGGGCTTTGAAGACATAAGCTGTATAGAAATAAATTGGAGTCCCAAAGAGACTACAGTTCACCTGACATTCAGTAAGAAAATAGGAATCTCAGTACTACAACTGAAATAAAATGAATTCTATGGCACTACATCAAAATAAGAAGCTTCTGCAAGCAAAATAAACCATCAACAAATCAACTAGAAAGCCCATTGCATGGGAGAACATATTTGCCAATGTTATCTCCCATAAGAGTTTAATCGCCAACATTTACAGGGATCTCATACAACTTAACAAAAGAAAGATTAACAACCCAATCAAAAAATGGACAACAGACCTAAATAGATACTTTTCAAAAGAGGACATAAAGAAGGCCAAGAGACATATGAAAACATGCTCAAAGTCACTAATCGTTCAAGAGATGCAAATCAAAACCACAATGAGATACCATCTCACACCTATCAGAATGGCTATCATCAACAAATCAACAAATGACAAGTGCTGATGAGGATGCGGAGATAAAGGAACCCTTGTGCACTGCTGGTGGGAATGCAAACTGGTGCAACCACTGTGGGGAACAGTATGGAGTTTCCTCAAAAAACTGAAAATGCAACTCCCATTTGACACAGTAATCCCACTTCTAGGGATATATCCCAAGAAACTAGAAACACCAATCAGAAAGGATATATGCACCCCTATGTTCATAGCAGCACAATTTACCATAGCTAAGATATGGAAACAGCTTAAGTGCCCATCAGCAGATGAATGGATTAGAAAACTGTGGTACATCTACACAATGGAACACTACCCTGCAGTAAAAAAGAAGGAATTCTTACCATTTGCAACAGCATGGATGGAACTGGAGAGCATCATGCTAAGTGAAACAAGCCAGTCAGAGAAATATACATATCACATGATCTCACTTATTTGTGGAATATAATGAACAACATAAACTGATGAACAAAAACAGATGCAGAGACAGTGAAGCATCGATCAGACTGTCAAATCTCAGAGGGAAGGCTGAGGAGGGTTGGAAGAGGGGGAGAGATCAACCAAAGGACTTGTATTCATGCATATAAGCATAACCAATGGACACAGACACTAGGGAGGTGAGGGCATGAGTGGAGGGGTGGGGGAGCAATGGAGGGGACAAGGACACATATGTAATACCTAAATCAATAAAGAAAAAAAAGAAAATAAATTCTAACAATAACCAAGAATGTTTGGAAGAGGACCCTCATGAATGAAGGCAGCCCAATCAAGTCTTACACTGAAGCCTTATGAGACACTGAGCAGAGGACCCACATAAAAGTTGCCTGTACTGCCCTAACTGGTTTGGTTCAGTGGATAGAGCATCAGCCTGTGGACTGAAAGGTCCCAGGTTCGATTCCGGTCAAGGGCATGTACCTTGGTTGCGGGCACATCCCCAGTGGGAGGTGTGCAGAAGGCAGCTGATGTTTCTCTCTCATCAATGTTTCTAACTCTCTATCCCTCTCCCTTCCTCTCTGTAAAAAATCAATAAAAATATATTTTAAAAAGTTGCCTGTACTTCTGACCCATGGAAACTATTGAGATAAGAAATGTATGCTGTTTTAAGTCACTAAATTGTTACACAATGATAAAAATCTACTGAATACTACCTCATCTACAAAATATTTCAGTACCGTTCCTTGCATTTCTTCTATGTACAAACATTTAATACAATGCCCCTTATTTCTGTCTCACTGACTCCTACTTATCCTCTGGACTGACATTATGTGTCACCTCTCAGAAGAGTACTGTGATTCAATACAGAACAAATTAGGTTCTTTCTCTGCCTCTTCCCATGGTAATTGTGTATGCTAACTTACATTTTATTTTAATGAGTTCCATATGAGGCTCTTAAATGCAGGAATCATGCTTTATTCTTATTTGATCATATTCTCTATTTTTATATATTATGTTTCCATTACCTATGGGAGTGGTCCATAAATCCAAATTTTAATAGATTCTTCAACTCCCAGTTGCATTGGAATCACACAAATTCTGAAACCCGTTTTAGATTTACTGTGTTCACACTTGGGTAAGAGAAGATGTTCTCTCAGCTAATCTTCCTGGTCTTATGTCCTAACACATGCTCTAGGAACTGCAGATGCTATAATTGGGATTATCTATAATTTGCTAAATGTTTGTATGCTCTCTTTTCTAGATGCCCTTTCCCTTTCTCCTCATCCTTCTGGAATATCTATTGCCCTGTTTTTGTGTGCTGAAGTCACTCACTCTTCAAATTTCAGATTAAAAATCAATTCCTCTAAAAAGCCTTTCTCAGTCCCTAGACCTGCTGACTGCTGCTCCATTTACAAATATCTCTTTCCTAAAGCCTATAAAACTATGGCTTGTGTCAAATTAATCGCTGTGTTCCAAACTGATAGTATGGTACTTGAAACATGAGACTAACTTTCTGAATGAATGAATAGATAGATAATAGATAGATAGATAGATAGATAGATAGATAGATAGATAGATAATCAAAGCCTTATAAATAGAAATACCACAGAGCTGTGGGCCTATGCTTTCAAGATCCTCCTGTGGTTAGGAACATCAGAGATTGTGCTAGAAGTAACAACGTTCTAAGGTGAAATGACATGTGAGGCAATTCAACGCTCACTTCCAAGAGATTTTAATATGTGCCACCCTCCCACTCCCATTGAGAATTGTTACCTGGTGAACAGCTATTGTCAAAAGGGGGGGGGTTCAAACTTTTCTGGGTATTTTGGGGTATAGAACAAGTTTTAAAATTGTATGGGGATGCAATGAAGCTAATGTTGATGTATAGCTCATGGAAACCCAGCACATTACTATGGCCAAGTTTCTAGATCACAGCCACCAGCACATTTCTTCATCAGAAGAAAATTACTAGCAAATTAACATATTAGGGAACTGTTCATATTCTTAATGCCCGGAAGTACATTAGAAAGTATTTATCTTTTAACTTCTTTTATACTTTATGCCAACAGCATGTTAAAACAACTCCCTTAAAATATAAGATCTGACACTGAATGGATTGAAAAGAAATTTTAAACTTTGAAATAAAATAAAAATTATTTTTGGCAGTGGGTTTAGGCTCTGTGTGGCCCCCAGAAGTCAGCGAGCATCTATTTTTTCATTGGATATTTGTCTTCTCTTTGTTATGCTGTATTTGTTCTTTATACATTCTGGAAATTAACCCCTTTCTGATGTATTATTGCAAAATAGGTTCTCACATACAGTGGGATGGCTTTTCATTTGGATGGTGGTTTCTTTTCCTGTGCAGAGCGTTGTATTTTGATGTAGTTCCATTTGTTTCTTTTCTCCTTTGTTTCTCTTGCATTAGGAGATGTATAGGCAAACATATTGCAACAAGAAATGTCTGCAATTTTCCTGACTATGATTTCTTTTAGGATTTTTATGATTTCATAAGTTACATTTAAGTCTTTTATCCATATCATATGTCTACGTGTTGAACCAGTGAAGGTGGTGGTAGGGGTGGAATATTGATTTGTGTAGGAAAATTACTTCTTCACTAAGATGTGGTAGTAACAGAATATTCAACTAGAATAAATATCTGTCCTATATACTCTTTTTTAAAAATTTTATTGATGTTTTTACAGAGAGGAAGGGAGAGGGATAGAGAGTTAGAAACACTGAGAGAGAAACATCAATCAGCTGCCTCCTGCACACCATCTACTGGGGATGTGCCTGCAACCAAGGTACATACATGCCCTTGACCAGAATCGAATTTGGGACCTTTTAGTCTGCAGGCCTACACTCTACCCACTGAGCCAAACCAGTTAGGGCTGTCGTATATACTCTTTTTTAATTTTTTATTTTATTTTAAATCTTTATTGTTCAGATTATTACAGTTGTTCCTCCTCCCCACCCCCCATAGTCCTATATACTCTTATTGTGTTTAATCATTCACTCTCAGAACATAAGAATAAACACTTCTTGTTTGTATGAAGGAAAGTAACTCAACCACTGTAAGGTAATCTGACAGATATTTCCCTTGGAATCTAATTAATCTGTGAGTTTGACTCCATCCTATTGATTAATGAGTCAAATTCTATAAAGTACTAAAAAAAAATGTGGTAAGTACTTAAAAAACAAGAATAAAACTTTTTTCTCTGTTAGGCTACTGCAGATTTTATGACAAAACTTGCTTGAAAAAATTACATTTTAACCTGAATAATTATCTTATTTCACTTGTTAATATAAATAGCTACTTTATTTGAATTAGTTTTTTCCCCCTGAAATCACATTATTGAAAAAAACAAGCATTTAAACCACAAACTAATCCATTATTGTATTCTCTTTTTCCAAAAATGGTAGAAAATGTAATAAGGCAACATAATTTATAGTCTTTAGGTTTAAAAAAACTAAGTAAAGCTAAATTAGAAGAATTAATATTAGGGGAAGAGATCATAGCAGAATAAATTGTATTTTTTTATTACCTACATTATACAATAAGAAAACAAAAAATCTGCCATCCACATTTCATATTTTTGAGCTTTTTAGGTTTTCAGATAAAATATAGGTTGTCATCTATATTTGAATTTCAGGAAAAACAACAACTTTTTAGAATAGGTATGCCCCATGTATTTTTATTTGCTGCAATTAGTAACCAAACATTTTTTCATATTCATTTTTATAGACTTGAGGACTGCCTACAGTTCAATTCTTATAAGAACTATGACATTTATGAAAGAGAATATTTGATTTTTTCAATGAGACCCTCCAGTGTTCTTCCTATATAACACCAAGTAAAGAGGTTATAATTTTTAGATGATGTGAGTACAAAATGTTGGGAATGTTATCAGTTTGAGTTGACATTATCACTAAGATGTTGAAAATAAAGATGACAACTGCCTCATATAATAGAATGGACCCACAGTAGACTTTCCATAAGCAAAAAGTAAACATTTGTTGTATTAAGTTCCTGATGATTACTACCATCTCATGAGCTAGTCTAAACAGACTGATATAAAAATTATTACTATCACCCAGCTGGTGTGGCTCAGTGGTTGAACATTGAACCAGGAAGTCACGGTTCGATTCCGGGTCAGGACACATGTGTGGGTTGCAGGCTCTATTCCCCATGCAGGGCATGAAGGAAGCAGCTGATCAATTATTCTCTCATCATTGATGTTTCTCTCTTTCTCTCTCTCTCTTCCTCTCTGAAATCAATAAAAATATATTTAAAAATTTATTAATATCACAGTGAGGCCTTCTGTACTTTATGATCATTCAGGATAGCAGTATTAATTCCAAATTAAATTAAATAGATAAAAGAAGTAAATTATCATAAAATTCATTCAGGCTTTGATAAGAATTTAAATCCAGATTTTATTGATGTCTATATAATACCATAGGTAATTTTTTATGAGGATTAGAGATAATAATGGATAAGCCAATACCTGTTAAATTATTTTAATACTAGAGGCTTGGTGCATGGATTTGTGTGCCAGTGGGGTCCCTTGGCCTGGCCTGCGCTCTCTCCCAATTCAGGACCCCTAGGGGGATGTCAGATAGCCAGTTTCAGCCTGAAACCTGACAGGAGGGAGCCAAATCCAGACAGGAGGGAGGCAAATCCTGAGTATTGAGCAACTGTCCCCTGGTGGTTAGTGTACATCATAGCAACTGGTCAATCAGTCATTCAGTCGTTCAGTTGCTTAGGCATATATATATATATATATATATATATATATATATATATATATATATATATTAGGGGCCCGGTACACGAAATTCATGCACAGGGGAGGGTGGGGTCCCTCAGCCCAGCCTGCCCCCTCTCACAGTCTGGGACACACTCAGTGTATGTCCTACTGATGGCCACAGTCTGGCAGGCACCATGTGTGTGTGTGTGTGTGTGTG
>PVJC01028674.1:0-22417 GCA_004026665.1 Murina feae
CACGCCCACCAGCCAATCAGAGTGACTGTATGCAAATTAGCCCAGCCAAGATGGTGGAGGCCGCAGCCCTGGGCTCCGCCATCTTGGGAGACTGGGTCCTGGGAAGGTATCTGGGGCCCTGGGCCGCCAGATGCCTTCCCCCGTGGAGAAGCTATGGGGGAAGCGGGGACCAGCCTGGCGGGACCCGCAAGCCCCCTGCTGGGAGGCCAATCGCAGCCCCAACGGCCTCCCGGGGCAAGCGGGACCCCGCAAGCCCCCTGCCGGGAGGCGATCGGGGCCCCAACGGCCTCCCGGGGCAAGCGGGACCCCGCAAGCCCCCTGCCGGGAAGCGATCAGGGCCCCAACGGCCTCCCGGGGCAAGCGGGACCCCGCAAGCCCCCTGCTGGGAGGCGATCGGGGCCCCAACGGCCTCCCGGGGCAAGCGGGACCCCGCAAGCCCCCTGCGGGGAGGCCGATCTGGTGGCCAGCAACACTGGAATGGCCTCCCAGGCGGAGAAGCCTGGGGGGTAAGGGGACCCCATGCCCTCTCCTGGGAAGCCTATGGGGTGGCCAGCGCCACTCCATTGCTTCCTAGGCAATGACCCAGAGGGTCAGTGGGAGCTGTGGCCAGCATGCAAACAGACATTGGCCCCTCACCCAGGCTGGCCAGGCACACCAGCAGGTGGCCATCCCCAGAGGGGTCCCAAGCTGTGAGAGGGCACAGGCCGGGCTGAGGGACCCCCCTCCCCGACCACCCCAGTGCACAAATTTTTGTGCACCGGGCCCCTAGTGTGTCCATAATGATGTGGAGAAATTGCAACACTCATACATTGCATGTGGGACTTTAAAATGGTATATATCCAAGAGAAATGAAAGTAAATGTCCGCATTAAAACTTACACATTAATTTTCATAGCAATCTATACTAATAAAAGGGTAATATGCTAATTAGACCAGGAAACCTTCAGGACATCCTTCTGGACAAAGCCATGGTGGCGTAGCCAAGGAAGAGGCAGTTAGGGGCAATCAGGCCAGGAGGGGAGGGCAGTTAGGGGTGATCAGGCTCACAGGGGGGCAGTTGGGGGTGAGCAGGCCAGCAGGGGTGGGGGGGCAGTTGGGGGCGATTAGGTTGGCAAGGGGGGCAGTTGGAGGCAAGAAGGCCAGCAGGGAGGGGGAAGTTGGGGGCAAGCAGGCCAGCAGGCAGAGTGGTTAGGGGCAATCAGCCAGGCAAGCAAGTGAGCAGTTAGGAGCCAGTGGTCCCGGATTGCAAGAGGGATGTCCAACTGCCGGTTTAGGCCCGATGTGGGAGCAGGCCTAAACCGGCAGTCGGACATCCCCCAAGAAGTCCCAGATTGAATAGGGTGCAGGCCAGGCTGAGGGACAACCCATTCTCATCCTGTGCATTAATTTCATGCACTGGGCCACTAGTATATTTATAATAGCCAAAAAGAGGAAATAATCTGAATGTCCATCAACTGATGAGTAGCTAAATAAAATGCCATATATCCATACAATGGACTATCATTTGGCAATTAAAAGGAATGAACTACTGATACATGTTACAACATTATGTGAAAATATTATGCAAGAGGATAGGCATATGGGGGAGAGATCAAAGGACTTGTATGCTTGCATATAAGCATAACCAATGGATGCAGACACGGGGGGTGGGGGGGGAGGGTGAAGGCATGAACATGAAGGGGGTGGCAATGTGGGGATAAGGACACATATGTACTTAATCCAGTGGTTCTCAACCTTCTGGCCCTTTAAATACAGTTCCTCATGTTGTGACCCCAACCATAAAAATATTTTTGTTGCTACTGTTATGAATCGTAATGTAAATAACTGATATGCAGGATGGTCTTAGGCGACCCCTGTGAAAGGGTCATTCGACCGCCAAAGAGGTCGTAACCAACAGGTTGAGAACCACTGCCTTAATTACTAAAAAAAGAAAAAAGAAAATTAAAAAAAGAAAGATTTTTAAAAAAGGAAAATATTATGCAAACTGAGAAAAGCCAGTCACAAAAGGCGAAATATGCTATGCTTCCATTTATTTGAAATATCCAGAGTAAGCAAATCTACAGAGGCAGAAAGCACATTAGTGGTTGCCTAGGATTATGAGGTGAAAGGGCGGGAAGAGGGTTGGAAAGAAATTGGGAGCAGCTGCTACTGGAGTACAAGGCTTTTTTTTGAGGGGGGGTTGTGGTGGGGAATAAAAATGTACAAATGACTATAGTGAGCAAAACCACTAAACTGTACACTTTAAATGAGTAAACTGTATGTATGTGGATTAATCTCAACAAATCTGTTAAAGAAAACTTCAAAAATAAAATCAGAGCACCTATAGGGAAAGTCTTTAACCCGCACCATTGAGGGCAGAAGGGTTGAAAAAGAATGACAATTGGCATTTTCCCCCAAGAGTTTCAGGAGTCCATTTTTCATTCCAGCAGGAACCAGAGTATCTGAACAAATGATTATCTATCTTGATATAGATAATTAGATGATCTATTATATAATTATTGAAATGATTATAATTAGATCTATAAACTTCCAACTACTTGAAGGAAATAGGTTTTCCAAAGTATTAATGACACTGAAGAGTGGGTAAAAATATTTTATAAGTATTAATTTTTATTAAATAACATTGCATAAAAATGCCAACTTTTTTTTACATATATTCCCAACAGAGATTATCTCACCCTTAGGATGCAAAAATTGACTTTTGGGGCCAAAAACATCTTCCTCTTTTTACATATAGAGCACAGGTATATAGATATAGATATAGATATAGATATAGATATAGATATAGATATAGATATAGATATATAATATATATCCTATGTAATAAAAGAGTAATATGCAAATTGACCATCACAAGATGGCTTCCCCCATGTGGTCAAAGATGGCTACCACAAGATGGCCAGCAAGGGAGGGCAATTACGCCATCTTGAGAAACAGAGCTGCTTGCGACTAGGATCCTGACCTCAGCGCCACACAATCTGGTATAATAATAAAAGTGTGATATGCTAATTAGACCGATGGCCGAACAGCAGAATGACCTTCTGGACAAACTTCCTGACAAAGCCAGGGCTGTGAGGGCTGAGGCAGCCACCACATGCAGCCGCAAGGGTCCAGCCCTTGCATGAATTTTGTGCATCAGGCCTCTAGTTGTTATGTATTATATAATGCTAGAGGCCCAGTGCACAAAATTTGTGACAGGGGTGGAGGGTGTCCCTTAGCCTGCCTGCACCCTCTTGCAATCTAGGACCCCTCGGGTAGGATCCCTAGGTCTGGCCAGTGATCAGGGCCTATCGGGACTTTCCTTTTCCCGGCTGCCAGCAGCTGGCCCCACCTCTGCCTCCACTGCTGCCACTGCTTTCCATCTGTGCAGCGCTGCCCCCTTCCCTGTCACTGGTCACCTCCCTCTGAGGACAATAGACATGGGGTGCCATTGCTTGGCTAGCTTGGGCCTCCCTCTGTGGGGCGATCGATGGCTGGCCCCACACACTTGCCACAGCACTGCCAGCAAGGTAGCCTGGGCCTTCCTCTTTGGAGCCCCAGGATCAATCGCCTAGCAGAGTGAGGTCCCACCCACCCACCCAGGGCTCCTCAATCGATCACCATGCAGAGGGTGGCCTGGACCTCCCTCTGCGGGGTGATCATGGGGTGATGGTAGAGCCCCCCAATCAATTGCATCACACCCACCTTGGCTGGCCTGGAGCCAGTGTGTGTCATAGCGTGGTCATCCGGAAGGTCATCCTGATGGCTATTCTGCTATTTGGTCATTTAGTCGATTTGCATATTATGCTTTATATATATATATAATCTAATAAAAGAGTAATATGCTAATTGTGTCACTCTGCTACATCCCAAGCCACGCCCACCAGCCAATCAGAGCAACTATATGCAAATTAACCCAACCAAGATGGCGAACGGCAGCCACAAAGCTAGAGCAAACAGGAGGCTTGGTTGCCCCAGCAATAGAGAAAGCTGCCTGCCTAGGCCAGCTGTGGCCTCTGCTCAAGGCAACAAAGTTTCAATTATAGAAGATAAATAAACCCCAGATACCTGCTTCCAGCCAGCCTCGCTAGGAGCTTGGGCTGCTGGGGGCCTTGGCGAGCCTGCAAACAACTATCAGCCCCCTCATCCAGACTGTCCAGGCACCCTAGCAGGACCCACAACCCTGAAGGGGCTGTGGCCAGCCTGCAAACAGCCATCAGCCCCTCACCCAGCCTGGCCAGGCTCCCCAGTAGAACCCCCCTTCCTGAAGGGGATGTGGCCAGCCTGAAAATGGCCCTCAGCCCCTCACCCAGGCTGGCCAGGCACCCAAACAGGACCCCCTTCTCTGAAGGGGATGTGGCCAGTGTGAAAACAGCCCTCAGCCCCTCACTCAGGCTGGCCAGGCACCCAGCAGGGATCCCCACTCTGGAGGGGCTTGGCCAGCCTGCAAACAGCCATCAACCACTCACCCAGGCTGGCCAGGAACCCCAGCGGGAACCCCACCCTGATCTGGGACACCCTTCAGGGCAAACCAGCTGGCCCCCACCCAGGCACCAGGCCTCTATCCTATATAATAAAAGGGTAATATGCAAATTGACCCTAATAGCAGAGCCACTGGGAAAGACTGGTCACTATGACACACACTAACCACCAGGGGACGGACGCTCAATGCAGGAGTTTGCCCTGGTGGTCAGTGCACTCTCACAGGGGGAGCTCTGCTCAGCCACAAGGCAGGCTTATGGCTGCCAGTACAGCGGTGGTTGTGGGAACCTCTCCTGCCTCCTCAGCAGCGCTAAGGATATCCGACTGCAGCTTAGGCCTGCTCCCTGCTGGCAAGTGGACATCCCCCGAGGGCTCTCGGGCTTCCAGAGGGATGTCTGACTGACAGCTTAGGCCCGATCGCCTGGGGAGCGGGCCTAAACCAGCAGGTGGACATCCCCTGAGGGCACAGGCCGAGCTGAGGGACTCCTCCCCCCCCCCCCGAGTATATCATAATATATCTATGGTATTAAAATTTCATGGGGGTGATTAGGAATAAAATTCTCTAAGAAGTTTCCTTGTGTCCACAGTTTTCTGATTCCTCATTCATACATGCTGTGAGCTCCTGTGTTAATTACACTAGTATAAGATGAAAATGTTTGGCTCTAGAGGTCAGTCATTGCTCTTGATGTGCTCATGGCAACTGAAGTCCCAGATTTTCTGTACAAAATATTGCTCTTATTGTTTAACCATGTGTCATCTATTAAATCTTCTGTCTAATGCTGAGAATTAATGTCTTAAAAGCAAATTAATGTCTTCAACCCCCTCCCTTAGAGAACTAAAGAAGAGATGAAAAACATTTGTCTGTATATGAGCCCATCTCAAGTTTTCCCTTCCACTCACATTCCTACCCCTGAAATTCAATCTTTCACATGAAGGATGAAATAGGTGATTTTCCTCAGTTCACTTTCGCTACCTCCCTCAGCCCCCAGCCCCCCACCAGCTCCCACCATCACCCTCCACTCTACACGCAGGAAGACTTGCAGGACTGATGTGTCCCAAGTTTTACGGGAGATGAACCCACAGCCTCTCATTTCTCCGTTCCCTTCTCCATAACATAACGCTCCTTGTCAGTGCTTTCCCTGTCTTAATTGGTGTGTTCTACCCATTTCAAAACGGAAAAGGATCTGACTTTAATTTTCAACTAACCTTCATGCAGAATACACTTTCCCAGAAAAAAAAAAAAGTCCTTTATGTAAAATAAAAAGCTTTGGTTCCTAGTAAAGAAATTTCAGAGAGAAGGTGGAGGTGATACCTGCTCCAGTTCTTGAGGGTGGAGGAAAGGTAGGAAACAGGCCAGGAGGCAGGGCAGTCAGCCTTTGTCCTCTGACGCTCAGGTCCTCAGATCCCTTCCTTCCTCACTCAGGGAGGTTACCTCAGCTGCAGCTGCACCCATCGTCCTCTGTGAGGATGGAAATGGTGGGTACAGCGGTGGCCGGTGTTGCTGCTGCCATGGCCCTAGGGCTTGGAGCACACACTGCCTGGATGTAGGGGCCATAGGACCCACCTGCCCTCCCCACCTATGTCACAACTGTCCCAACACTCCCAACGCTGGGAACCCAGGCATCTCATTCCAGGAGCACCACTCTGCCCTGGTTTCTTCCTTCCTTCAGCATCAACTGAGATGTGTCAGCGGCTACTGACCCATCCACCGAGCAAGCGATTCACCTGAGAAAGGGGGATGCTTGCCTGGACCCTCAGTCCTGTAACAGTGTGATCAGCATTTATACATCCACAATCTAAAGCATTCTTATTTAGGGCATAAGAATGGTTTCTTTAGTTTCCAGTTTTCAATTAAGCATCTTCAGATTTTGAATCAAATGTTGACCCTCATAATCTATTCATTTCTATTTCCAGGGGAATTCAACTGTTCTTATCTGCTCTTTACAAAGTTGATTTTGAATAGTGAACATTCAAATGAAAATAAGAAACTACCTTTTTGCATATAATAATCTGAAATCCTACAGTAGAGCCATCTTATCTAATGGCTCTGAAGTATGAGGAAAGCAAGAAGGAATTTTAAAAATCTTTCCAAACACAGCTTTTCCAGTTTCATTTTACTCGGTTATATGCTTTAAATAAAATTATTCAGGCTGTAAAATATTAAGCAACATATAAAAGCAATTTGGAGCAAGAAAATAAGACCAAACTGAGATCTCCAATTTGCATGTGGTACTATGCAATTATTTTTACAGCCTACTTTCATACATTTTTAATATGATATAAAATAAACTCTCCTGTCACAACTTCCCATTCTTCCTACAGTCTTGAAGCAGAGCTGCTGGGCTCCCAGCAAAAGAGCTCTGTTCTAATCAACTGGCTGAGCAATTTATTTCCTAATCCTCAAGCCTCCAAGTTTAAATGACAGCATAGCCAACCTCCCTCCTTCGCCTCCCTACCTCAGCAACCATTTATGTAACAAATCCAGGGTGTCCCCCAAAATGTACACACACTGTAACAGCTGAGAACTGTTAAATGAGAAGGAAATACGTTTAAATAAACACTGCCTTTATCATTGTATTCAAAATGTGTCTCCATTTGGGGGGACACCCTGGATATAGTGAGAGCTTGCCCTTATTAGGTTCCACTGATACTCTTCATTTAACCCACAGAAGAATGTTTCTACTATCCTGAAACTCTTATTTGAAACAGTTGTTTTTTAAAAAAATCCATGATGACTATAATTAAAATTCTTGCTTGGGTGAAGTTTTACAAGTGGTGGTCACCCTCCAGGCATCCGCATCACCTAACACTTGCCATCTAGGATTCTCGTGCGCAGCTGTCACTCAATCGTGGCCATTTGCCTTGGGCCACTCATCATACTGTGCCTAAAAATGTCCAATATCCTCACTGTTCTTCCTTTTCTCTAGGTGCACTCTTAATATTTTTCTCTCTCTTTACAATAAGGATGCTCTAATGCTCGCTGGCAATCATTGACCAAGAGGATCATCATTATGCTGAAAACTGAAGTTGCCTGCTCACTCCCTGCAGAATGAGAAAGTGGCCCTGACCAATTCGGGTGAACTGCAAGGACCCATAGTTACATCACAGGTAGTCTGAGCGATGGCAGGAGGCAACGCATAGCACCTGACGTACACTGCACCCATTCATAACTTTGTGTCACTGGAAAGACCTCGACAGCCTGCAGAAGTGTGTTTGTCCTCCTCTGCTGTAAAATGTACTCACCCTAAAGAGTAGAGACGGCACTGCTTGCTGCGGATTTGATGAGCTAAGTCAAACCTGTCATCAAGACAAACCGACCAGGGCTTCTTAGCAGAGCTGGAGTCTGTAGCCAGGCTGTCTGTACTCACGTGATCGCATGCAATCTGTAGGGATTGGAAATCAATGTGAATAATTTAAAGCGTTGGATGATAAATGACAGGTAGGCACTTACTGCTTCCCTGTTCCCTGAAAACCATAGTGGGAGAGTTCTGTCCTTCTCCACTGCTAGCTACACCCTTCCCTGGGGAAACGCAAGGCTGCTGTAACATGTTCAGAGGAATTCCAAGTACCAGGTTATGAATAACCTCATGGAGACTATAGGCAGGTTTGAAGGGATGTTAGGAGCTGCTCTAGCTATATGTACACAGCGCACAGGGTAGAGCAAGTCAGGAACAATGACGGCAGGGAGGAGGGGCTAGGAAAGGCTTCACAGAGTTGTGTCCGTCTCGGAGGATGAACAGAAGCTGAGACCACGAGGACACTCAAGACATGGAGAACTAGGGCTCCGAAAACACCGAGGACGGCTACCCACAGCGTTCCCTCTAGAAGTCATGAGATACGCCCACAGGCCTGGGCCTCAGGAGGATACAAGATTACTGATTCCTTATCTCAGGCAGATAAGGTGGGGCCACCGGGGTCCAGATATGTAGCATGTGTTACCCAAGGCTAACAGCTGCTCAGGGGTCATAGAAAATTAATCCTAATCCACACTAAGAGGACAGTTCACTTTGTAACACACTCTTCTCATGAGCTTCTTCCTGGGAGAGAAGAGCAAGGGCCCCATCCAGGAAGGAGGCTCTCCCTGAGCTACCCACCTGCCAATGTTAGATAAGAAAACCAAAGGGAACTGGCATCTAAGTCAAGCAGAAGCAAGCCTCTAATTTCAAATGCACATGGAGTAGTCAATATCTTTCTAAGGACTTGTGTTTGAGGCTGACACAGTGTGCACAGCAGAGGCTGCTAGAACCAAAGAAAACAAGTCTGGCCAAGGTGTTCATTGTGCTGAGCAAGAGCCCTTCCCCTTAATCCCTCAAACTCTCATAGTCATAGAGATTACCCGAGAATCTCACAGGCTTTCACTGCCACATCACAGACAGCAGACCGCTCCAGATGCAAAAGGTGTTTTGAGGTTCAGTGCCATGATTCATTGGAAAACAACACAGCAAACAATTTTCCTCTTAAGATATTCTAGGCTTGATAATCCTTTAATTTAACCATTTTTGCAAAATTTTAATCTGAAAGGAGTTGATGATATGGCACCTATTCAACTAATACAGCATCTTCCTTACTCTTGTAGTCTTGGGCTGGCCTGGTAAAATCACCCTAACACTATCAGTGACTACAACAGAATCTTCTGCTAAGATTTGGACATTAGAGGGAAGCTTAACAAGTGAAACCTAATATGCAAATTGTCCCCTCAGGAGTTCGACTGGGAAACTGGGAGTTCAATTGCTGCGCTACCAGGGGGCAGTGAGGAATAAAGGAAGTCCCTGGCCAGTAGCCAACAGCTGGGGAAGGGAGGCCCCGGCTGGCAGCCAGAAGGAAGGTCCCAGCTGGCAATTGGAAGGCCCTGATCGGCCCTGATCACCGGCCAGGCCTAGGGACCCTACCTGTGCATGAATTTTGTGCACCAGGCCTCTAGTATATTTATATTCCTTTCCCTCAACCCAGTATCTCTGTCTACAACCACTGTTTAAAGGGGAAACAATAATAAATGGAAATGAATTTTCTCCCAAGCAACTAGGATATATTTATTAACTGATGTGGCAACATATTAATTTGTGTAGTTTATTCCTATTATTCTCTCACAGATAAATGGAAACTATGCCTCTGCCTGCCCACCTGCTAGTTTCCACCCACCCACTAATGGAGAAGCTGCTAATCTAATTAGTCTGAGCTGTGTGTTCACTGGGCCTGTTTTTACTAGTGGGCAAGTTACTGTGCCTTCATCATCAGCACCTCCACTGGCGCTCTGTTTGTACCCTGCCTCCTGCCACAGTTTGTTAGACCAGTGCAGTTCTGTGGACCCCCAAAGCACACCTGGTCCTCAGAGCTAAGCCATTGGCTCCAGGGTAGCTTCTTGGGGTATGTTTATCAAGTGCCACGATGATGCCCATCTGCTGCTGTTCTTGTGTGGACCGCTCCCTACAAACTGCCATAATAGCAGATTAGGATAGGGATGCTCATCGCTCTTATTCATTGCTCCCTCCTAACAGCATTAAAACCTAACTCTGGCCCTAACCAGTTTGGCTCAGTGGATAGAGCGTCGGCCTACGGACTGAAGAGTCCCAGGTTCGATTCCAGTCAAGGACATGTACCTTGGTTGTGGACACATCCCCAGTGGGAGGTGTGCAGGAGGCAGCTGATTGATGTTTCTCTCTCATCGATGTTTCTAGCTCTCTGTCCCTCTCCCTTCCTCTCTGTAAAAAATAAATAAAATATATTTTTAAAAAAAACAAACCTAACTCTGACCTTCCTCACAGTGTTTCTCAAGGAATGGTCCCCCTACATTTTGATGGACCTGGGAGGTACTTCAAAATGCAGATTCCTGTGTGCCACTCCAGATCTGTAAAATCAGGATCTTTGAGGCTGACACATGCGTCTTCACAAGTTCGCCAGGTGATTCCTATGCCAGTGGTCTACTGTACTCTTTGTAAAGCCCCATTGAAATGTTCAGCCGGCCTCCTCTGTGCTTTAGCAAATTAAGAGAAAAGGCTACTCTTAGGCCAGAGCGTTCATCTGAAAACAGCAGCCCCTCCAACCCCACCCCTAACAAAGCCAGATGAAAAGCAGCTGCTCCTCCTTTGCCAACATTGGAAGTAGAGTTTTATTCTATTAAAAAAGACACTTTAAGCATTTCTTCTTCTTCCACAGACTTCATCTTGCACAGATAGATTCCTATTCTTTTCCATTCAATCTCTTTGCTAATGTTTCCCTTTTCTCTCCTAGTTCAAAAATAAAACACAGTTCTTCCATTTTAACCATTTAATAACCATCTCATTGATAGACTTTAGCTTTTGAAAACAACTAAAGTAAAATTCAGCTCCTAAAAATTAATTAAATATTGATTTTTCAAACTTCCTTGTTAAGATTTATGACTAGGGCTTCCATAAACCCTCTTGCAAGCAAATAAGTGAGGGCAGTAACTCCTAGCTAAGCTTCAACTCCAATAATTATGTGTCCTCTCTCTCTCTCTCCCTCTCTCTCTCTCTCTCTCTCTCTCTCTCTTTCTCCCCCCCCCCTTCTAATTCCCCTTATAATTTTGGCCATATAAAAGCAAATTAGTTATAGACAAAGGAAAAGAGATTCCAGGGAGAAAAAAATGTTTCCTAAAATGCTTTTTAGTTATTTAACTTAAAGGAATATAACTTACTTTTATTTTCTGTTGTATTGCAGAAGCTTGAATACCCTTTCTGCCAATCCACAAGTGGAACCTGGCGAAGGCAGCCCTTAAAATTTGTGAACTTTTGGGAAGAATCACTTCACTGACCAACTGTATGTTTATGTAATACCATTCATTACTTGAAAAGGTAAAATCTTAAGGAAAGGGTTGTGTTTTTCTTGCTTTTATCCCAATTTGTGTGTGTATGCATGCATGTGTGTGTAATAGTAAAGATAATAAATACTATTGTTATGAAGTTCTAAAGTCCTCTCCAGAATCTAGGTTCTAACGTTATTCTCAAAAAGAAAAAAAAAATAGGTAGAAGGGTAGATGATTAGATAGATAGGCAGATAGATAGATAGATAGGTAGATAGAGTTTAAAACGCATTTTATTTTTTTAACCAGCAACCACTGCTTAGATTAATTCTGTGCTGCATGGCATGCTTCCTGGAGGCATATGGTTTGGGGGTTGCCATCAAAAGCTAGATCTGGAGTCTTCCCTTAGAACAGAGCTCTGTGTTTGTGATTTAACCATTAGTTAGCAGCAGTGTATCATCAACTGCAAAACTCAAATTCCACCCCCATCCTCTCTGCTGCTTTTTAAAATAAAAAAAATTATTTTCCTCAAATCTGTGTTCAAACTCGTACAGAAAGGCCCAGCATTTGATGTGTTCATCATTGATTTATTCTTTTCTCAATTCAGTGGATGTTTGCCCATTATGACCACAGCTCATTTCCATCGTTCTCAAATTCAACTCATAAGTGTAACATCTCAAATTTTGTTTGTTTAACCGAGGTCTTTCACATTGGAAAGCAACACCTGATGAGCTGGAGCTCGATGTTCCATATACTCTACCCAAACACCACATCCTCAGGTGCTGCATTCAAAATGCAGGGCCCAGTCATGCCACCAGAGCCGCCACAATGCAAGAGCAGGAGCGCCATCTCCTCAGCGTCCGGCACCACCCTGTGCCACGTGCAGGGCTCCTGTTCCTCAGCTCCCTTAGCCTGGGGAAGCTTCACCCACCGGTTACCCTGCTGGCGAGCACACAGCTCTCCTGCACGCTGCCTGCTTACCAGTGTGAGCGGGCATCTAATTCAGGTTTGGCATCCCAGCCTGTATCCAGCACAGTGCCAGCCACAAAGCAGGAGCTCAACAAACATCCACTGAATTGAGAAAAGAATAAATCAATGATGAACACATCAAATGCTGGGCCTTTCTGTATGAGTTTGAACACAGATTTGAGGGAAATAATTTTTTTTATTTTAAAAAGCAGCAGAGAGGATGGGGGTGGAATTTGCTTTAGTACCTTCAGAGGTTTAATTTCTTTTCCTTGCCCATTATGACTCACTTCTGCTAAATGGAAATTTTAGGTAAGAGTGACTGTAATATTCTGCCAGTTTTAAAAATTTTCATTTTCAAAATGAATCCTAAATGAAGCATAGCCCCAAAAGCACCCCAAAAAATTCTGCATTGCATAGAAAGGGGGAGAGAGCCCTGGATAGCAAAAGATTCTATTTAAGCACAAATTAGTGTCATCTCTGATGAGCTCCCACCTGTTGGGCTCTGAGTGACCGGGAAGTACAAAAAAGCACAGGACTTCATCTGGGTAAAGTGACTCCTGATCACAAAACCATTCTGAGGTCTGGAACTTTATCTCATTCTTTCTGGAGGACAAAAATCCTCCTAATGAACTTCATCAACCAAAAATCTAATATTGTACTCACCAAGCTGAATAAATATTGTATGTCCATTTCACTGCCTTTCCAACTAGTTTGTTAGCCTCTTGAGGCTGTGTTATATCCCCAGGGACTAGAACAGTTCCTGGCACATAGTAGGTGCTCAAAAAAATAAATAACAATCCCACACTACTCTCAGCACAGTACAAGGTCACAGGACTGAATGGGATCTTAGAAACAATTTAGTACTCTTCCTTTTCAAGATCAGAACAGTGAGAGACACAGAGAAGCAAAATAAATTGCCCAGGGTTACAACATTAGAGCACACAGTAGCATGCTTTTATTTTATTATTTTAGAATTTTTCTCCTTTCAGCCCATGAGTCATGGGAAAGATCCAAGAAGGGCTTGAGATGACCCTTTCATGCCTCAAGAGCCTCTTCTAAGTAAATACGTCTTTTAGAAGTTACAGGACATTAGCCTGCAATATGCAATGTAGAAGATTTCACTTTTGAGGGCGATGGGGGGTGGAGACTATCGTTCTCAAATTCAGCTCATACGTGTAACATCTCTCCTTTTTCTCCGGGGCCTTTACGGGCTTCTTAAAAGTCACAGTAAAGAAGTCCAGCTCCTTATTCTTCACGTAAAACCAAACCATAAAATTACAATTTCAGTATTTTAATTAAGTCTGTGTGAGGCCACCAAATTCATCTGTAGCAGCAGAATAAGATAAAAATTATGTAAAGCACAGGGACCAATTTATCATCCCTTTCCTCATGATTAATTCAACACGCTTTTACTTCCATGTCTAGGTGACAAATATTAAACCCCCTGATTGACTGCATCCTATGAGAAACGAGGCTTTCTTCTCCCTCTAAATTAGCCTTCTACAGATCTAGAAATGCATTCTCTCCCGTGGATGAAAAATGGGCTTTGCTGCTGTGAGGAGGAGTGGAATGCCAAGAGCCAGTGGGGTGAAGGGACATCAAAGAACTCGGGTCTCCATTGCCACCCCAGCAGCCAGTGAGGCTTGCTGAGTGGGCCTGCGCCTCACAGGCAGCCTGAGTTGTTAATTTACTAGCACCTCTCAATTCAGGACGACGTGTCCCCTCCGGCCTCCATTTCCTCTTCAGCTCCTCTCCCCAGGATCAGGCTACTTGAGAATGGAACCTCCTGATTAATGTGTCAAGAATCACAGACTCTCCTTAATTGACAATCTCTCTGCCTGCTCGGGGCACTGACTCAGCCTGCCTAGCTGGGTGGGAGCTGCCACAACGTGTTAAGTCACGAACACAGGCCAGTGCTCAGTAATCATTCAAAGGGCCCCAGAGAACAGAGAGCTTCTGGATCCATAAGCTTCTCCTTGGACTGCCTGTGGAGAAGCTTCTGCTCTCTGGCCTGGCACGTCCCTCTCTGCCCGGCGTCTGTGGCAGGAGAGCAAGCAGGCGGATTCCCCCAGATAGAAAACTAAGCTTGAACCTCCTCCGGACGAGGGTTTTGTCTTGTGACACACTCAACTGCCTGCTCACGGGCACACATCTGTCTCTTCAAGTGTTTTTCCACAGCCATTTTCTAACGTGGATCCTTACAACACATCAGGATGAATCATGGAAATGTGTCAGGGTGGTGATGCTCCTGGAAGGGAGAGGATGCTGGCAAGCATGGAAGGCACCCTGATCTGCCTCTAGGAGAGTGGATACATGCAAGCAGCGATGCCCCAGAAACCATGTCCTCTCAAGTCCCCCTCAGGAGTCGCTGGAAACCTCCCCACCCCTAACCACAAACCCTTCTTCAAAAGGGGCGACCAGTATCTCTGCATCATCTCCAAACCCCCCTGCGCATGAAACCCAACCTGGATGGTGCTGATATATCTCAGGAATCTCGAGGCTTCTTCATCCAGGGACTGGGCAGGGCCTGCCCAAGGCTGCAGGTCTATGTGCCACCGGGAACCCTGCGAGAGAGAAAACAGAGGTGGGTGTGTGAGGGGGGAGCAGTTTGGGGGTGGGGCTGGAAAGACTTAAGAGTATGAGGCCAGGCCACAAGGCTGCTCATTCTTCAGGTAAAAGCAGGGCCTGCAAAGCAAGCCCTCCTGCACGCAGGGGGCAGGGAGCTGGTTGAGAGCTGCTGTCATTGAGACCACACCAGTCCTAGGGAGACAAAAGAGGCCTGAGAAAGCCCAGCGAGCAGGCTGAGCAGAGATTGCAAAGACGCCCCCGGCCCCCCCCGCCTCGCCCCCTCCTGGAACGCTGACTCTTCTGATCAAAGCAAACTCTACTTGACCCCATTGGGCTCTCTCAGCAGCAGCTCTGCACCACACACGCTGATCCCATTCAGGAGAAACACTCCCCTGGTTTCCAAAGCTTAGTGCCTCCCTATGGGCGAGCTTTGTTGTCTCGGCACCACAATGCCTGAACTCTTGCATTTGGCACCTTCCCCTGCACAGGGAGACAGAGGGGGCAGCAGGGGGCTCAGTGGCACCACGCAGTGTTCCAGACCTCCTGGCCTCTGGGACCTTGGACATGTGGGTGAGGAGGGGTCACCAGCAGGGCTAGAAGGGTAGCCTTCTAACACTGTGAGGCGGCCCCCACCTTTTAGCAGAGAACAGGTGGAGCTCCTGGAGCAGAGTGGCTAGAAATAAACCCTAAGAGTCCTTTTGTAGAGTAGTGGGGTGGATGAAGGGCTGCGGAAGGCAATGGTGTAGAGGAAACGAAAATGGGGTCCCCTCCTGTCAACAGGAAGCAACAGTCATGAGTCCTTGCTAGAGTTCAGTGTTCACCTCCTATGGTTCTTAACTCCTGAAAACTTCCTGGAGGTTCACTTCCAAGGGGTGAGTATGGTGTGGGGGAAAGGGCTGGGGGGCTGGAGAGGCTCAGCTGTTGGCAGGGGGCATGTCTAGTGTCAGGAAAGACCTTGGGTGTCTTGGCACAGGGTGCAGAGTGCATGAGATGGCCCCCTCAAATCCCTTTTATGGTGGTTCTGGGGACAAGATAAAGAGAACATCCATGTATATGCATTGTTCTCCAGTTAGGTACTGTTATGGTCTGAATGTTTGTGCCTGTCCCACGCTCCTTTCATCAGTTGACATCCTAATGCTCAATGCAATGATATTAGGGTGTGGGGCCTGTAGGATGTGGTTAGATCATGAGGGTGGAGCCTCATGAATGGGATTAGTGCTCTTATAAAAGAGGCCCTGTAGAGCTCCCAGCTACTTCCACCATGTGAGGACACAGCCAAAAGTAGGCAGTACAGGCCTGGACTGAACTGTGGTGGCACATTGGTCTTGGGCTGCCAGCCTCCAGAACTGTGAGCAATACATTTCTGTTGTACACAAAATCACCCAGACTGTGGCATTTTGTTATGGCAGCCTGAACAGACTAAACAGGTATTATGGCAGGAACTGTCTATCATCCAAAAAAGAAACATCTAAACAGGTTAGGCCTGAGATGTTTTAGTGCAGATGTGGTTTGTTGCTCCTAGCCATCTAGGTGGCCTAGATGACTTGGGGTTAAATTGAAAGCAAGAAGTGGGGGAACAAGCATATTAGTCAGGGTGAAGGCAGATGTATGGGCTTGGGGAAGAGGAGTACACTCTGGAATGAGGGTCTGAGATAAATGCAAGCTCTTTGTAAGTGATAAAGGCTTGTTCCAGTTAGGCATTGCTGACTCATTGCATAGAGTCCCTGGGTCCACAGTATTACTGTCCAGACAGGTCTGCACCGCTTCAGAGTGGCTGAGCACCCTGCAGTCCTTAAAGAGTCTTAACTGATTGCCCACTAACTGACTCTTTCTCAGGAATCCTTAAGGCAAAGCCGGTGTCATGGGCATGCAACCTGCCTAGTCTTAGAGGCTCATGCTTGGCTGCAAGCGTTGCTGACACTCTCCTGCAATTCTTAATTTCTGAACAAGGGGCCTGCATTTTCATTTTGCACTAGGCCCTGCAAATTATGTACTCGGTTTGCTCTGAGGGGCACCTTTTCTAGAAAAACAGCATTTTCTTATAGCTATGCTTGTTCAGAGAGAGTCTGAGAACATGAGCTCATATATCTTCCTAGTTAATGCCTTCTATCCCATCTATTTTTTTTCTTGTGAATTTTCTTTTTATTGGTATACTAGGGGCCTGGTGCACAAAAATTTGTGCACTTGGGGTGTCCCTCAGCCCAGCCTGTACCCTCTCGCAATCTGGGACCCCTCAGGGGATGTCCACCTGCTGGTGTGCCTGGCCAGCCTGGGTGAGGGTCTGAGGGCTGTTTTCAGGCTGCTCATAGTCCCTTCAGGTTTGGGGTCCCTACTGGGGTGCCTGGGCAGCCTGGGTGATGGGCTGAGGGGCGTTTTCAGGCTTTCAGGCTGCCCACAGCTCCCATTGACCCAACGTCCCAGCAAGGCTGGCTGGAATCAGGTTTCTGGGGTTTATTTATCTTCTATAATTGAAATTGTTGCTTTAAGCCGAGGCCTAGGCAGGTAATGAAGCCCCCTGTTGGCTTCAGCTCCATGGCCTCTAAAATTGAAAGAATGTTGCTATAAGCAGAGAGAGCCTCAGCTGGCCTAGGCAGACAGTTTACTCCTGGTGCAACGGAGATGCTCACAGTCTGGGGTGGGAGGTGAATATGTACAAAATGACATATTTGACAGGGAAATGCTGAAAAACTTGGGAGAGCTATCCTTTGTAGAAAACTATTTAATTATTAAATCATAAATGATAAGCACATTTAAATATCAATGTCTCCTAGTTTTGCTTGGCCACATTCTTTTTATATAAAATGACAAAGAGTGACTTCCCAGGTTGCCACTGATGTCAGCACAGCAGCATAATGCCTGTGGCAAGCCTGTTTAGACCTGGGGTTTAAAGATTCCCATGGCATTGTTGTGGGCCTACTCCCAAGTGCCCCTTGGCCCCGGAGCCTCTTGATGAAAATAATAAAGTTCACCTATTATGATTTTCCTCTAAATTAGACTTTTTCAGGCCGTACAGTTTCTGTTGCAACCCCTCATCTCCGGTTGCAGCTCAAAAGCAGCCTTATTAAATCAACACATGCTCATGGCTGTTTCCAATAAACTCCATTTACAGCAACGGGCAGCAGCCTGGACTTGGCCCACAAGGCTGTCGTTTTCCAACCCCTGCTCTATCCTATATAATAAAAGGCTATTATGCTGAATGGTGGAACAACTGGTCGCTATGACACGTACTGACCACTAAAAGGGGGGGTGAGACGCTCAATGCAGGAGCTGCCCTCTGGTGGTCAGTGGGCTCCTACAAGGGGAGCACCACTCAGCCAGAAGCCCTGGGCCGGGCTCACGGCTGGCGAGCACAGAGGCTCCGCAGCAGCGCTAAGTAGGTCTGACTGCCAGCTTAAGGGGAGCAGACCTAAGCCGGAAGTCAGACACCTCCTGAGTGCTCCTGGACTGCAAGATGATGCAGGCTGGGCTGAGGGATCTCCCCTCACTCCCCAAGTGCATGAATTTCACAAGGGCCTCTAGTTTGATTATAATTTGGAGGTAGAGTGGTCTAGAAGAGAGTGTTTCCTTTTTGAAATAAGGTAAAAGAGACAGATTAATTGAGAAGAACTTAATAGACTCTTTACAAAGGTGCAGGCAGGATTTAAGGACACCAAGAAGGAACAATGTAATAACATTTGTGGCAGGTAGCAATAGAGAGCCCTTATAAACCACAAGAGCAAGGAGGGGAAGGAATTTTGGGAACCCAGAGAGGGAAACTATATGGAGAAGGCACTTAATAGAGGAAAATAGAGGAACATAGCCAATCCTATCACATCCAGTCCTACTGCATACCCACCCCAACTGTCAAACCCAACAGGAAGGCAGAGAAGAGGAAGGCTGTAGTTGGTCTACATGGGTCAGTCTCCAGGGTGTAGAACAGAAAGAGCAGGGTAACAGAGTGGACCTTGAGGGGTCAATGGAAGTTCTGCTGCACAGCATCCTATGGTGAACCAGTATGGTGAACCTATGGAATTATCACCAGGATTCACAAATAGTATCCTTCTTGCAATCTGATATTTCTCATTTCCAACTGAGTTCTGGCCAGGACACTGTAGCTGGAACAGTGAATAACTTAAGTTGAAAGATCTCAGGTGGGAACATAATGAAAACACACAGCAAATAGATGCCCTCAGAAGTTTCTGCTTTACTGCTTTGGTTGAGCTGTTTAAAAAACATTTCACATAATGTTGTTATTGGAATCAGTCTGACAGTAATTTGTGATTATTTCCCCCAAGGAAACCACGAGCTTCTATCATCTCTTTCAATTATTATTTGTCTTAATTCTTAACACACACATCAATATTTGTCCTTCAAAAAAAATCCCACAAACAAAATTTTCTGAAGATCTTAAAACATCAATGGCCTGTGTTTAACAGAACAGGGCAAAAAAATACTTTTCTTTTAAAATTTTTATCTTTATGATTTTGTTAGAGTAGGCAGTTAGACAGGCATGAACAGAACAGGAAAAATGGGCCAGGTACAGAATATCACCAGGGCAGAAAGTCTCAGGTGCCTAGCAACGGGCAAAACTGTAAAAACAAGTATTAATAGTCTAGGATCTTAATCACAGGATATAATCTTTCCTCCCCTGGCATATTGCTGGTCATGTGGCTTAGATCCCCCGATCCTTCATATCTCTAGTCATTCTGTTTAGACCCCTTTACAGGAGAAACAAGGGGGCTACAGATTAGCCTCATAAGACTCCTATATAAAACCTTGCACAACCACTTCCTCAAGCATTAGGTCCTCAGGACAATGCGGTTCTGGTCAGCATCAAATAATCTTAGGAACAAAGCCTTGGGTCTATTGACCCCAGAGACAGAGTTTTGGTCAAACTAGAGATAACATCTAGACTTCAGTTGTGTTTAGCTTCAGGCCCAAAAAAGCAGCAAAATCAGATAAAGGGATGCCATGGCTGATATCAAAACCAGATGTAGTGACTAATGACCTCCTCCCCTAACACCAACCAATCAGTAAAGACAATGACTGTGAAGAGTCACACATGGAAATCTGTTGAATATTCAATTGAGATCCTTCCCTGAGATCTTCCCTAAAACCCCCACCTTTGAAAGATCAAAATTCTTTTTTTTTTTTAAAGATATATTTTTATTGATTTTTTACAGAGAGGAAGGGAGAGGGATAGAGAGTCAGAAACATTGATGAGAGAGAAACATCAGTCAGCTGCCTCTTGCACAGCCCCTACTGAGGATGTGCCCGCAACCAAGGTACATGCCCTGGACCAGAATCGAACCCGGGACCCTTGAGTCCGCAGGCCGACGTCCCATCCACTGAGCCAAACCGGTCAGGGCCCTGAAAGATCAAAATTCTTAAGATAAAGGACCCCAGTGCAAGCTCTCTTTCTCTCTCTCTTTCTCTCTCTCTTTCTCAAGCATGTCCACACTTCTTTCCTTCTTCAGGGGAGTGCTATGGAGGCCACCCCCACCTTTCCCCCTTTTCTTCCTTCAGGAGCCTTATCTTTGCTTTCTTTTTCCTAAGCTCCAAGGGCCCTTCTTTTGCCTCTGAACTTGTTTCCTGAGTCCATGTAGCCCCCCTGGCTCACTTCTACCACCTCTGTGACTTCCTACATACATTTCTTATGTTCGAGTTCTTGGCTTTGATTTCTTTCTTAGCCACACTCAAGAACTTAGGTCCAACACTCTAACTCCGTTAACAACTTTACCCCAAATAATTTTCTAAACTCCAGGGTACACTACTGTCCATGTGCTCCAAATACCAAATGGCCAGAACAATGCTACCCCCATCACTCCTGGAAGGTAGGAACACAGATTTTCAGTCCTGTCTGTGCCTCTAATTCTTCTTCAGATGGTGAAGGAGCAGCTTAAGCAGAAGATGGCTAAAGGTACTGTAATTCGGGGCTGCTCTGTCTGTCCCCAGCAGGCCTGAGCTCAAATGTCAAATGTAGCAAATACAATGAGTTACCACACAGAAGCCACCATGTTTGTGAGCCCCTGCAGAGATGGACTCATTTCCAGTCCCTGGTCCTGCCCCCTATTCCACGCATACAAGGGAGCCACTCTCCCAGCATGAACCAGCATCTCAAAGAAGACTAGGTCCCAGTTTCTGAGGAAAGGGAACTCCCTCCCCCCACCCCTCCCCGCATCTTTTGTTTGTGAAGGCTTTATTTGGCACTTTCTCCAGGAAATGTTCATTGAAAAGTGAGCTGGCTTCTTCTAATGAGGGGCAAATGTTTTGATTACATAGGAAATTTTCCAAAAATTAAGGATAGCAAAAGATTCTATACACTACTAATTTGTGTTGTATGGAGCTATTTTGCAGACATCTGAGATTCTGTTTCCCAAAGGGTAAAAAGTGATCACTGAGAAAGAACCAAGATGGCAGCATGAGGTATATACCTAAATGCACAGCCTCCACACCTACATTATAGAAATACAACTATTCAGATAAACGACCATCCTCCAGAACCAAGGGAGGGGAAGCGTTACATCTAGAAGGCAAGAGGAGTGCTTTGAGACTGAATAGAAGTTCCCGGCGCCCAAGGTACGGACGCGCGAAACGGAGGCGACAGCGCAGCGCGCAGCCGGGCAGGTGAAAGGGTGGCAGTGGCGATCGGATCCGCGGCTTGGAAGATTATAAACTCCCGGGTCGCACTGAATGCAACGCGGGCTGTAGGGCAACGGGACGGCAGAAGACCAGTGGCGTTCTGGCAGTGCTATTTGCAGCTATTACTGACGCGGAGATTCCGGGACTGAGAATCGTGCGCAGACCTCAGGGCTTGGAGAAGCCAAACACGTTAGAAACTGCGTCATCAGCAGAGCGGACGCCATTGTGAGTTGCTCCACCCCCGGTGATTCTGAGACCCCACCCCACCCCACCTACAACCCCACCCAAGCTCTGCGCCTGCCTGCCTGCCTGCCTGCCTGCAGCATAACCTAAGGGTCTGCAGCTGAGACAGAACTCCAATAGATCCAAACTCCAAACAACGAGGAGAAAGGCCTGCAGGTCATTTCCCCCCAGTGATACCTCCCAGTGATAACTACAGCAAGACTGTGCACCCAGCCTTCAAAGGCATACAACAAGAGTGTCCACCCCAGGTGATTGGGGAGGCTGAATCACTGGGCCCTATATAGGACACCTAGCACAGAAAGCCAAAATGCGGAGACTAAGAAACAGATCACAAAAGGCAGAAATGGAGGAATGCAAACGACTGGATATAGAGTTCAAAACCACGGTTATTAGGTTTTTCAAGAAGTTTCTAGATTCTGCTGATAAATTTAGTGAGACCCTCAAGCATATGAAAAAGAACCAGCTAGAAATTAAGCATACACTGACTGAAATAAAAAATAATATACAGAGATCCAACAGCAGACGAGAGGATCGCAAGAATCAAGTCAAAGATATGAAATATGAAGAAGCAAACCCACTCAGCCAAAAAAGCCAAAACAAAAACAAACAAACAAACAAACGAAAAATCAAAAAGTATGAAGATAGTGTAAGGAGTCTCTGGGACAACTTCAAGCATACCAACATCAGAATTATAGGGGTACCAGAAGAAGAGAAAGAGCAAGATATTGAAAACCTATTTGAAGAAATAATGACAGAAAACTTCCCCCACCTGGTGAAAGAAATAGACTTCCAAGTCCAG
>PVJC01028675.1:0-22428 GCA_004026665.1 Murina feae
CCGCCCGAGAAGCCTGCCACCAGGCTCCCCCGCTGCGACCCCGGCTCCGCTCCCTGGCCTCGGGCACGTCTGTCTCTGTGCCTCCTCCTGTTCTGTGAACCTGCTTCCTCCACGCCACAGCCCCCGGTCGCCCCTGCGTCCAGCCCGCACCTGCTCGGGTGCAGCTGCGCCCGCACTTCTCTTTGCTCACGCAGCCCGGCCAGATGGCGAGGCCCGGCCCCGCGTGTGCCTCACTGTCCCACTGAGTGAGGTCCCGGAGGCGGAGGCGCGCTGCTTGCTGTGGAACCTGCGTGTGGGGTGGTGCACACGGCCGTTCCTGAACCGTCAGAACAGGCCAAGTGGGAGGGTTTCACCTTGAAATACAGGCGGAATATTGGGACATGGAACATTCCAGACTCCGCGCAGACCAGTGAGTCCAGAGCAGCAGCCTCAGGTGTAGAAGCAGCCACGCAGGGCAGGGCTGAAGCCCCTCCCCATCTCTGAGGCCCTCCCTGTGCGGCAGCGAGGGCGCAGGTGGAGGGGGTCAGCCTGGCACCTCCGAAATGTGGGCACGCAGGGGGGTGGCCCTGGTCTTCCAGGGGAGGACCAGCCACTGAGCCGCTCCCCCACCCTCTCCATGTGGCCGCTCCCCTGTCTGCGTCTCTTCTCTTGGCAGCACCTCCGTCATTCCTGCCACAGGCTCACATCCCCCCTTCACGCTGACTAGGAGGGGGCTGGGGGCCGGGGGAGAGATGGGTCCCGACCGTATGGTGCGCCCCTGCTGGCAGCCTCCACCCTCAGCCCAGGCCGGCGCCAGAAGAGGGTGCAGGGCCCTGGCCGCGGGTCCCCAAGTCAGACAGGAAGTCCTGTCCCCTGGGGCCAAGGAGGGCAGACAGACGGGGACCCGCAGCTGGTGCGGGGCAGCCATGGGTCTGCCAGGGAAGTTTCGCTGTGGCTGCCATAGGACTCAGCCCGTGGGAAGGAGGGAAGGAGAGAAGGAGGGAAGGAGGGAAGGAGAGAAGGAGGGAAGGAGGGAAGGAGGGAAAGAGGAAGGAGGGAAGGAGGGAAGGAGGAAGGAGGAAGGAGGGAAGGAGGAAGGAGGGAAGGAGGAAGGAGGGAGAGAGGTGGGCAGGCACTGAATGTCGGTCTTCGGTGAAAGGGGCAGCGGCCTGAGCAGTGAAAGCTGAGCCAGGCCCTTGTCTCGGCCGCTGGTCCCTGGCCTGCGACACTTTCATTGTTTCCTGGGCTGCGCACAGCCACCGCTGCTCTGTGGTGAAGCCTCTCCTGCCGTCTCTTTCCGCTGAAGGGTTTAGTCCTTGCCCTAAGCATGGTGCCCCAGGGGTCTCCAGCGGCTGCTCCTACCACCAGGGCTCCAGCTGAGGGCAGGGTGGGCGTCAGGTTCGCACCTGCCATAGGAGGACCAGGTCCCCGCTTTGAGGGCATGTGTGTGCGTGTTTGTGTGCATGCGTGTGTATTGTGACGTGAGGGCATCGACACTGACACTGACGTTCTAGGCCACAGCCTAGGGGTGGGTCACCGTCAGGGAGCTGTGCACTCAGCGCTGCCAGGTGCTGTCTGACCCGCCCCCACCCTCCAGGGCGCCCGAGGCTGGGACTGTCCCGTCTCGAGTGCAGGAGGAGGGTGCTGTGTGGGGAGGGTGGGACCTGCCGGGGTGCACCCAGCTCTGTGCTTGGTGGCCTCGGCTCAGCGCTTCCTCACCTTCCCAGGGCCTGCCAGGTGCCCCTGCTGACGGAGACGCGGGGTGGGGGGCAGTGGCCCACAGGTCTCTGCTCCTGGCTCTGCCGGGAGTCACGTGACCACCGCCACCCCGGCTGGAGGTGGCTAACATCCGCATTTGGGCAAATAGGCGTAGCTTCAAGTAGGAAGTGGTTTTGCCTCGGCCAATGCCAGCCTCTCCCAAGTTTCTCTCAATGACCGGGCGTCCCGTCTTGTCCTCAGAGTCCGGGCGGCCGACGTGGGAGCCGGGAGCGTGGCCGGGCGTGTGGCCTGACGCCCTGCGGGTCGCGGCGTCGTGGAAGGTAAGCACAGCAGCCAAGGGGCTTGTCCTCTCGCCTCCTGGCCTCGGCCTCGCTGCCCTCGTCCGAGGGGCCGAGGCTCGGAACCGCTGAACTCAGGCTCCCGCGGGCCGGCGGCCGACCGTGCCCATCGGCAGACGCTCGCGCTCAGACGTGGCCCTCGCCGGTTCCTCCTGTGCCCGAGCCCACAGCCTGGGGGCACGGCGACCGCTCCGTCCTCAGCGCCTTCCCCGAGCGGGTGGTCCGGGCCCTGCTTCTGGAGAGACGCGCGTCTTCATTCAGCTGAGCGCCGCCGGCCAAGCTGGCAGCTAAGCTCAGAGGTGTCTGGCGATGCACTGCCAGGCCCGGAGCCCCGTCGAGGGGTGGGGTGGGGGCCGGGCACCTGGGGGAAGGAGCTCGTAGGACAGCTGTGGGACAAGCTGATCGGCGGGTGTGTTCTGGGCTCAGCGACCCAGGGGCAGCTCTGCTCACACGCAGGTGCCCCCACGACGCGTCAGCACCTGTGGCCGTGAGGTTACACAGTGATGACCCCTGGAGAGCCCGACAGCGTCCCCCACGCCTGTGGGGGCAGAAATGCAGGCTGCGGGGGTCGGGGGGTGTGGGGGGCTCGTGCTGTGGAGATAGATGCAATCTCCGAGTTAAAGCGACTCTGAGAAGCATCACAGAGACCGTTTCTGCAAATAAAGAAGAAAATGCAAAAGCAAGCATCCGAAGACGCAAAGGAACCAAAAGGAGAAAGAAAACGAGCACCAGACTCCACACAAATCGCGGAAAACACCTTCTGGCTGCGGCCGCGCTCACTCAAAAGCAGAAGGAAGCGTTGAGTTTCAGCCCCACCGCGGCCGGCCGGGCGCACAGGAGCCGAGAAAGCACAGGCTCCCTGAGCACAGGCGGGCGGGCACCTGACCTCAGGGCGAGGTTTAAACTCCGCTCCATTTAAGGACTCGGCGCCTGGCTGCCCCCAGAGGCCCTCTGGGCACGAAGCAGGTGGGGTGGCAGGGCCCACAGCCTCTGGGAGGGGCTGGTGTCCTGGCTACAAGGCGGTGCACTGTCTCCCCCAGGGCTGCGAGGTTAGAGACGATGGGTGTAGAGCAGTGAGTCCCGATGTCTAGGACTTACGCACACACGCAGGCACATGCAGGCACACGCAGGCACGCATGGTACATGCACAATTCACACGCAGGCACACATATGCACACATGGTACATGCACATTATGAATGCACACAGTGCACACACGTGCACATGCACACACGTACATGCATTGGTTTATGTACAACACCCACATGCACATAACTCATATTCTTTTCCAGCCTTGTCCCTTGCCCTGCAGGCTTCACTATTTATGAAATAAGCACAGATTTGAAGTCTCTGCTTTGATTTACTTTTAACGAACTTAACCTTGCGATTGGATTTGTTTAAGTTAAACTGTTAACAGTCTTCCTTGCTGGTGGCATTGCAATGCTGTTTCGCAAGATGCTTTCCCACGTTAATTGTCTCAGGTACGTCTGCCTCGGCCAGTGGCCCGAGGATTGAAGGGCCCGTCGGCCTCCCCGCCTCTCCAGCCTCCTCTGCTCTGGGATCGCACTGCCCCTCCCCTGGCCCACCGGGACCAGCCGCTACCCCCTGTGGGATCGCTGTCTGCTGGCTGATACCGGCTGGGACGCCGGTGCTGCCCCCTGTCCTGGTCACCTGATGTGGCCCGACACCCACAGCCTCCACGTTGATGCAGTGGTTTCTGACGAGGCCTGAGGTCTCTGCGGTGTGTGTAGGTGTGGGTGTGGGAGCTGCTGTGGACGCCATCCCCTCCGTGGCTCCCTGCCTGGCTCTGTGTGTGTTTTAATTTTACAGAGAGGAAGGAAGGAATAAGCACAGAGTTAGAAACATCAATGAGAGAGAAACATCGATCAGCTGCTTCCTGCACACCTCCTACTGGGGATGTGCCAGCAACCAAGGTACATGCCCTTGACCGGAATCGAACCTGGGACCTTTCAGTCCGCAGGCCGACGCTCTATCTACTGAGCCAAACCGGTTGGGCCTGGCTCTGGTTTTTAGGGCACGTTCTTTTCGCTGTTGAAGGATTAACAATCGCTGTCAGTTTCCGAGATGTTGTGTTTTGCTTGTGGCACCTAACGAAACGGGAGTAGGAAGCCACATTGTTTCATTGCAGAACGCAGCTTAATATTGTAAATGCCGCGTGTGAAATGTTACTCTGAGTAACACTCTCCATGTGTGGCAACAAAGTCTTTGCGATGTTGAATCGAAGGGCAGAGGCGAGACGGCTGGTCGCCGGCCTGCATTTCACTCGGGCGCCACGTCGACCTGCTCTCCAGCCTGACATGCAGGCCCACGAAGGATGTGCGCCGGGAGGGGCGAGCCACCACTCCCAGAGGCGTCCCTCCGTGACGCTGGTCCCTGGGTGCACCCGCGAGGGGACGGTGGGTCGGGGTGAGCTGCGTCCGCGTGTTTCAGAGCCACGGGGTGCAGTGGGCGTTGAGCAGCCCCCGTCTGCAGCGCCGGGTGAGGAGGGAGGGGACGCCCTCGAGCGAAGCTCTCAGGGCACTGGCCTCGGCTCTGCTAAATGTCCAGGAGGAGGGTGCCCTCAGCGTTTCCCAAACTCACCCACCCCAGGGCACCCCTCCCCCTCCGCCCCAATCTCCAGGACAGAAGTGGTGTTTCTGCAAAGAGCTGGACTGGGCGATTCCCGTGAGCAGGTGTGTGCAGGCCTCCTGACGCGTGGTGGTGGCGTGTGTCACCCACACCGCTTCCCTGAAACGATCCACGTCATGTTTGTGGTGACACGGTGGCCTGGGCCGGTGCAGTGGCAGCTGCCAGTGCTGGGAACACACGTGGGTGGGCTGCGGTCTGGGCTGCGAGATTCTCAGCCACATGCGTGGACGAGGCGTTGTCTGCAGGTGTGTGCCCTTTGAATCCCGCGGGTCCTGAACACCATCCCCAAGCGACATGGAACTCACACGCCAGGGTCCCTGCGATGAATCAAAGGGGATTGAAACGGTGCCTCTCAGGCAGACAATCCAGCACAGACACCCTCACCTCAGAGCAGAGCGCTGGCCAGCAACTCCTCAGCCCCACCTCCCGCAGACCCCCGCCCCCCAACCCCGCCTGCCACCCACAGCCCCCACCTGTCACCCACAGGCCCCCTGCCTCGGAGCCACGATGGGAAGGTGGCCACAGCTGCCGGTAGGTGCCAGCTCCTGGCAATGGGAGGGAGGGGTGAGGCCACCCGTCGAGCGTGCAAGGGACAGAGTGGGAGTCACCTCACAGGGCACACGCTCAGGAGCCCGTCGGGGAGCTGTGGGTCATGCTGGCTCCCTCCTCACACGCGGGACACACACTGGCCTGCAGGTGAGGACGGCCCTGGCAGGGGGGACCTGTGTTCCTGCCAGCACACCCGCTACCTGCCTCTACCATGTTCCCTCCTCCTGACCTTTCCCAGCCTGGGGGTCGGCGAGCGGATGGGGATGAGTGAGTGGCAGGGAGGACTCGAGGCCAGGGGCTTGGGGGAGGGGAGAGGGGACATGCGAGAGGAAGGCAGACTCAGGACACAGCGAAAGGTGGAGGCGTGAGCATGAGAGAGCAAAGCACCTGCTTCCCGGTTTGTCTCAGGGATGGAGTTCCAGCTCTTCCCTCTCAGACAGTCCCACCCTCACTCACCTCCCGGTCACTCTCTGGAGCCAGGCTCTGTGTGGCGCCCCCTCCTGGCTTCCCCAGCACCTTGCAGCGCAGTGAGAACTCTAACAGGTTGGGGGGCGCTGGTGACTGGACACTCAGTGCTCCAAGCCCACTTCCTGCTGCCCTCCCTGCCGCCCTCCCCACCACCCGAGAGGGTCTGTCGGTGAGCCTTTTCGAATCATGCCCTTAACCCCGCCCCCAGACGCGTCAGATGAGTGGTTGCTAAGAAGTGTGGGCGTTGGATAGATTTATATTTATTTATGTTTATGTTACTTATATTTATATTTATGTTAGTGTTTATATTTATATTTATTTATATTTACACACATACACTAGAGGCCTGGTGCACGAAATCCGTGCACTTGGTGGGGGATCCTCAGCCTGGCCTGTGCCCTCTTGCAGCCCAGGAGCCTGCAGTCGGATGTCCTTAGTGCTGCTGTGGAAGCGGGAGAGGCTCCTGCACCGCGGCTGTACTCGCCAGCAGTGAGCCTGGCTTGTGGCTGAGTGGAGCTCCCCTCTGGGAGCGCGCTGACCACAAGGGGCAGCTCCTGCATTGAGCATCTGCCCCCTAGTGGTCAGTGCACGTCATAGCGAGCAGTTGAGCGGCCTTAGCATCTCATTAGCATATTACACTTTGATTGGTTGAACAGCTGACTGAACGGCCAGACACTTAGCATATTAGGCTTTTAGTATCACTCAACTGCTCGCTATGACGTGCACTGACCACCAGGGGGCAGATGCTCTGGTAGGTGAGCTTGCTGCTGGGGTCCAGCCAATCGGGACTGAGCGAGTTGGGCAGGACATGCCCTGGAGCCCTCCCACGTCCTTCCCCAGCCCAGATCCTGCACTGATGAGCCTGGCCTGCACCCCGTCACAACCCTGGACCCCGCAGGGGATGTTGGAGAGCTGGTTTTGGCCCGACCCGCAGGCCCAGCCGAGGGACCCCACTGCTGCATGAATTCGTGCCCTGGGTCTGTAGAGTGGGGTACACACCTTCCTTCTGCCTTCCCGGCCATGCAGCCTCGTCAGCATAGCCTGGGGATGGCCCTCACAGTCAGGGTCAGAGTTCAAAGAAACCCCACGGCTGGCTCTCATTGCGGCGCGGGAGCACCCTGAGCTGGGCTGTCCATCTTCGGACCCGGCTCCTCTCGCACTAAGCTCGCCGGGGACCTGGTTGCCTGTGCCTCCGCTGGGTTTGGTGTGAAGGGTCTTGTGCAGATCAGAGGCTGCGGTTCTGCTGACACCACCCCTGTTCACCCTGCGGGTCAGGAGCCGGCAGGTCGCAGCCCACGGGCCGTGCCTGAGCCAGCCACTCGTGCATGTGATTGTCCACGACCACTTCCCAGTTGTGTGGCAGAGCCCGGCTGGCGTGGCTCAGTGGTTGAGCGTGGACCCATGAACCAAGAGGTCACAGTTCCATTCCCGGTCAGGGCATAGGTCCGGGTTTCAGGCTCGATCCCGAGTGGGGAGGGTGTGCAAGAGGCAGCTGGTCCATGATTCTCTCTCATTGATATTTCTCTCTCTCTCTTTCTCCCTCTCCCATCCCCTCTCTCTCTCTCTCTCTCTCTCTCTCTCTCTCTCTCTCTCGTAAATAAAAACCTATAAAAAGCAAAAGCAGTGAGGCTGAGCCCCTGGGACCTGCTGAGCTTGCCACTTCTGTCCAGCCTCCCCGGAGCGGTGCTGCCTCCTGCTGGTACGTTTGTGTGGCGCACCTGTGTGCGCTCCGGTCCTGGCGGTGGGCCTGGCCCTGGACTGTCCGGCCCTCTCAGAATGCTTGTCTTAACTCCGTGTCTTTTGCTTCCTTTCCTGCCCAGAGTCCCTCCTCTCCTGTCATCCCCGTGGGCGGGCCCACAGCTCTGTCCGGAACCGGTGGCACCATGACTGAGGTGAGTGTCCCCAGGGTATTGGCTGGGAGCACACGTTCGCTTCACTGTGGCTCCTTGAAAATTGTCTGGCAGCTGACTCTCCCACCGCCCGCTCCCAGGCACCAGGGACGTACCCCGACGCCTACGCCGACGATGATGACTACAACGCGACGGCGGACTACGCCGCGGATCCCCACCTCCTGTGTGTCCTGCAGGACGTCCGGGACTTCTCCCGGCTGTTCGTGCCCATCACGTACTCCCTGATCTGTGTCTTTGGCCTCCTGGGCAACACCTTGGTGGTGCTCACCTTCGCGTTCTACAAGAAGGCCAAGTCCATGACTGACGTGTACCTCCTGAACATGGCCCTGGCGGACATCCTGTTCGTCCTGACCCTCCCCTTCTGGGCGGTGACTCACGCCACCGGCCAGTGGGTCTTCAGCGGCGCCCTGTGCAAGCTGGTGCGCGGCGTCTACGCCGTCAACTTCCACTGTGGGATGCTGCTGCTGGCCTGCATCAGCCTGGACCGCTACGTGGCCATCGTGCAGGCCACGCGGTCCTTCCGCCTGCGGGCCCGGATGCGGGCGCACCACCGCGCCATCTGCCTGGCCGTGTGGACCCTGTCCGTCCTCATCTCCGTCGGGACCTTCGTCTTCAACCAGAAGTACAGCCTGCAGGGCAGGGAGGTGTGTGAGCCCCGCTACAAGGAGGTCGCAGAGCCGCTCCGCTGGAAGCTGCTGCTGCTGGGGCTGCAGCTGCTGTCCGGCTTCTTCGTCCCGCTGCTGTTCATGACCTTCTGCTACCTGTGCATCGTCAGGACCCTGGTGCGGGCCCAGAACTCCAAGCGCCACAAGGCCATCCGCGTGATCGTCGCCGTGGTCCTCGTGTTCCTGGCCTGTCAGGTCCCTCACAACATGGTGCTGCTGGTGACGGCCGCGAACCTGGGCAAGGTGGGCCGGTCCTGCCAGGGCGAGAAGGTGCTGGGGTACCTGGAGACGGGCACCGAGGTGCTGGCCTTCCTGCACTGCTGCCTCAACCCCGTGCTCTACGCCTTCGTGGGCCAGAAGTTCCGCAGCTACTTCCTCAAGATCGCCAAGGACCTGCTGTGCGTGGGGCGGCCCCGCGCGCCCGGCCTGGCCTGCGCCCGGCTGCACTCGGAGACCTTCCCCTCCAGGCAGAACAGCGAGACCGCGGACAACGACAACCCGTCCTCCTTCACCATGTGACCCGCCCCGGGCGCCGCGTGGCCGCGCTCACGGTCGCGAGAGGACTCGTGGGCGTGTGTGCGGTGTCTTCCCTGGGGACGGGGACCGCGGTGGCCTTGGGCTGTGGACATCTGGGGGTGGGGGGGGGCTCACGCAGGTAGCGGTTTCCAAATTTTCTCCACCAGGCTCCAGGCCCTGCGGCGTTTCAGGGCAGGGCTGATCGACGGGAGCGTCCGGGAGCTGTTCCTGAGCCGGCCCTAGGCCACCGTCTCTTCCCAGTCAGAGCTAAAGGATCACACAGTGTGAAAAACCAAGATGGAAAAGCAGACATGAGTAAAAGCCCTCGTGCCATATGTTCCGGTTAAACACTCCATCCAGCCACCGCCCGCCGGGCGCCAGGGGGGCTGGGGCAGCAGCAAAGCCCTGGACGCGGCGGCCCGAGCTGCGCAGGGGCAGCAGGGAACCAGCCGAGCGAAGCCAGAGTCGCTGCAGACAGACGGACGGACAAGGCGCTGGGCACACACCCGTGACGTCGTCACACGGGTCAGGCGCCTCGGGCTGTGGCGGGCGTGGGAAAGCGGGTGTTGGCTGTGCTGCCCTGGACGTGGCCCCTCTGGGAGCCCCAGCCCAGCGTCCGGGGCCGACGGCAGAGGCCGGGCACAGCGGCGTCCGAAGGGCTGTTTAGAGGTCAGAGCGAACCGGAGTGGCAGTGCCGCTTACAGGGTGACGTGTTAAGTTTAAAAAAAATAAAAATACTTAAAAGACAAGGACACTGCTGAGGACGAGGCAGGGACTCTGGCCCCTTTTGTGTGTGTGTCGGGGGGACGGGCCATGGAGAGGCTCCGTCGCTCGCAGGCCCAGAGCCTCTGCTGCGGACTCTGAGGCGGTTTCCCCGCGTCGGCGGGCGGTCCACCAGGAATCAGGTTTCCTCCACGCTCTCAACTTGTAGAAAGTTCCGGGACCTCGTGTTCGCAAGGGCCGTGCACAGGGAGGAGCCCAGGAGGAGAAAGCTCAGCAGGTTCCAAAAGACAGACAGACGTGCTGGGGAAATGCTGACGCGACGGACGTGTTTTCTCGCTCCCGTGAGCTTTACCTGCATTGCTACTTGAGATTCAAAGGGACATCTCAGGGCTTGAAGCCTGCGTTTCATTAAAAAATACTTTTAGCCCTGACCGGTGTGGCTCAGTGGATAGAGCGTTGGCCTGCGGGCTGAAGGGTCCCGGGTTCGATTCCAGTGAAGGGCATGTACCTTGGTTGCGGGCACATCCCCAGTAGGGAGTGTGCAGGAGGCAGCTGATCAATGTTTCTCTCTCATCGATGTTTCTAACTCTCTATCCCTCTCCTTTCCTCTCTGTAAAAAAATCAATAAAATTAAAAAATATTTTTTAAAGCCACTAGTTTAAAAAAAATTTTTTTAATTGATTTCAGAGAAGAAGGGAGAGAGAGAGATAGAAACATCAACGATGAGAATCACTGATCGGCTGCCTCCTGCACGCCCCCTGCTGGGAATCGAGTCCACAACCCGGGCGTGTGTTCTGACCTGGAATCGAACCCTCACCTCCTGGTTCCTAGGTCGACGCTCAACCACTGAGCCACGCTGGCCGGGCATGAAGTTTGCATTTAAAACGTGGCATTGGCTTCACAAAAACGAAACTGGTTTGCATGTGAAGTAGAGACGGTCTGCAGCCTCGGTGTTCCGTTAGCCGTGGCCTCCAGAAATCAAAGCGAGGGAGATGCCCCCAGTGGCCCCTTTCAGGTGCCTGGCACGGACAGGACCCCACGTGGCACGGAGACACCTGGTGCCTGGCGCTGGGAATTGGAGTCCCCGAGGAGGAGCTCACCTCTCTGAGCAGCAGCCCTTTCCCACTCAGCCGCAGTGAATAAAGATGGTCCCAAGTGGACTGAGTACTTGGTTTCACCGAGTAGCATCTGTGTCCTTGCTGCGGGCAGCAGATACGTCAGGCCCATCCACACCCATGGGCACGGGCGGTGTGCGGCTGCTCCTACAGGACATGCGAGGGGCTGCCCCTGCCTGGCCTCTGTCCTCTCTCCACCAGCCTCCAGGCTCCGCTGGACACAGCGCATCTGCCTTCCGCCTCTGCTCTGCGCTCAGCACCTGGTTCGACCACGTCCGCGGAGTGGCCATCGGTACCTGCGAGAACACACTCGCCAGGAGGGTGCCACAACCCGCCTGTCGTTAGTGAGGTCACCACACACACACACGCACACTCATGGCGTCACACGCGTGTGAGCCATCACGTCTGTCTGTGTGACCAGGGACGGCTTTCTTGGTTCCCGCTACAAAGGGTTCAGAGGATCCCCCTCGATGCTTTCTGCACAAAGGAGACTCTGGCGCCCGCGAGCCTCGCCAGGAAACGCAGGCAGGAGTGTCACCTTAGGCTGCACCTCGGTCAGAGCCCACCCATTTGCTTCTGAGGCTGGATGGGCTGGTGTGTAAATGAGGCCAGAACCGTCCATTTCAGATCTTAAAGAATGTGTGGGGACGTGTGCACACTAGGCACCCGTGGGCATCGGCACAGAGACCCTGGCACACCCTTCACTGGGGCTGCGGGGACGAGGGACCGGGTCCGAGACCGGGGCCTGGGCAGGTGGGTTTTCCCTGGGACCCTGCCCCGTGGCCCTCACACGGCCACGCGGCCGTCTGTGCTCCCAAATCCCGTCTCCCCCGCGCCCTCAGGTCCTCCCTACAGGACCCACCACAGACCTCACCTGCCTTATCTCCCTCTAAGGCCCCGCTTCCAACCCAGTCACTTCCTCAGAAACAGAGCTGGGCCGTCAGTCGGCGTGGGCATCCGGCGCACGCCCTGTGCCCTGTGCCCTTTGCCCTTCGTCCGTGTGGCATGAGGCGGCGGCAGCATCTCTCCTGCCCGACGGCCTCTCTGCTGCCTCAGGGTCCAGACTGGGCCTCAGGCCGACCTCACGGTCCCAGCGGGCTGCCTGGCTCCTGCCGTCGGGAGGTGCCCTGCGTCCTCGTGCCCAGAGCACACGGAGTCCACCGGGCGCGGCAGGGGAAGGCGGGCGGCCGCACCCCTCGCCTCGGGGAGAACGCGGGTTCCAGTTCAAGCTGCACTGAACGCCTGAGAACACGCAGCCGCCAGCCTCTCCGCTGCGGCGTCTGGGACGAGGCCAGAGGAGGGCCAGGGAGACAGGCCACCCAGGGTGGTCCCCCAGCGCCCCGACGGGCACCATGGCGGGGCCTCTCCCCCTGACTCGCTGGGCACCCCCACAGTCCCCGGACCCCATCAGTCCGAGTTTTCAGACTACCTTTGGAATTAGAGCCGATGTTTTGTTTTATTTATTCTTTTTAAAATATCTTTTATTGATTTTAGAAGAAAGGAGTAGAGAGAGCGATAGAAATATCAGGATGAGAGAGAATCATTGATTGGCTGCCTCCTGCACGCCCCCCCCCCCCCACCCCGGGGATGGAGCCTGCAACCCGGGCACATGCCCTGACCAGGAATCGAACCCTGACCTCCTGGTTCATAGGTCGATGCTCAACCACTGCGCCACCTGACCAGACAGAGCCAGTATTTTATAAGCTTCCCCTTCTGCTGGTTTTGGAGACGAACTGGGTTCTTGAATTCAAGATGACGTCTGGGGTCCTTTTTCTGAACCTGTTAGGCAGGGAGACGAGGCAGCGGACGTCCCGCTAAGATACACGCGTCACTCGGGACCCCAGTCCTCTCTCCAGGAGACGCCGCTGGGAGGGTGACCGGCCGCGGGCCCACTCGCCTCCTCGACGGGGCACAGCTGCCCTCTGCTGGCCGCAGGCCGCACCCGCAAGAACGCTCCCTCAGCCGCACAGATTCTCCCCACTCCCTCCTGACAAAGAGGCCTGGGTCGCAGCGCCAGAACTTCCATGGAACCTTTTACTGCGTCCTCCGGAAATCAATTCAGTTTAAAAATCTGACTGCAGTTCACTCTTACTGCCTTTAATACTCACCTGGCGGGGTCGGCTTCCTCGTGGCTTCTGCCCTGTGTCTGCCTGTGATTTTGTGTGTTTGCTTCTGTGGTTGCTTTGGCTACAGCATACATGTGTTTTTATGAATGTGTCTGTATGATTTGGGAAATAAGGCCTCCATATTTTCAGGGTGCCTATTTTAGGACAATGTTAAGGACATGATAACTAATAAAGAAGAGATCTTACTTTAAAAGATGAGATATAATGGCCTGGCCAGTGTGGCTCATTGGTTGAGCATTATCCCTTAAACCATGAGGTCAGGGTTCAAATCCCGGTCAGGACACAGGCCTGGATTGCAGGCTTGATCCCAGTGTAGGGCGTGCAGGAGGCAGCTGATCAATGATTCTCCCTCATCACTGACATATTTCTCTCTCTCTCTCTCTCTCTCTCTCTCTCTCTCTCTCTCTCTCTCCCTTCCTTTTTCTAAAATCAATAAAAACGTATTTTTAAAAAATAAAAGATGAGATAAATCTACTCGCCAGGAACTTTCTGAAGTTCTAGTTAGGGTGTCTCCTCTCTCTAACTTTCTAAATTCTGGGTCTATGGGAGCTTGTCTCCCCCGATGGTGAGGACGACAGAGGGGCTGTGGGTGTGGGCGAGCCAGGGTTCATGGGGAATCGTTACTGCCTCTGGTCTGCGCCGCGTGACGAATGGGGGTGGGGGTGGGGTGGAAGACACCTGCCGAGGCCGACAGCGCATTTGGTGTGGACACTCGGGAGTGTGGCCTTTCTGTCGGGAAAAGCTTCTCCACGAGCTCGGGCAGTGACGGCCCTGGCTCCCTGCGACTCCCGTCCAACCAGCAGCTGCACACGGCCCTGGACCCAGGCGGTGCCGAGGGCTGGGGCTCGGGGGCAAGGCCTGGCACCTGCTGCCCCAGAGGCGTCCGGCACTGACGAGGCTGAGGCTCGCTCGGGAGGCAGAGCTGCGGTTGGAGGCCCGTCCGCCTCACTTCCCTTTTGAGTCACTTCCTTGCTCAGAGGAAATCATTCCGACGAGGGTGAGGGTCTCGTTCTGCTGCCTCGTTCAAGGAGGAAGTGTCTGGGCACAGAGCTGCAGGCACCCGAGGGCGCGGGCATCAGGCACCAAAGACCCCCTTGGACGGGCAGGCCTGACTCTCCTGTCTGAGCTCTGGACCCGCCGTCCACACGTGCGGAATACAACTTGATGGACAGAGTCCGTACAGGTCTCGAAGGGGCTGCCAGGAAGAAAACACAGTCACAAACATCCGTGTAGCAGATTTCTCCCCGTCCCGCTCACGGGCTCCCCACCAGGTTCCACGCGGAGGGTGCGCAGGGAAAAGCAGGTCCCCAAAGAGCCCCCGTCTGGCGGGACCGTCAGCAAAGACATCAGAACACGCTGGTCACTTGCACCAGCAAAGTGGCAGCAGTGGCTGCGTTCGATGGGCAGGCAGTGCTCAGCCACCAGTTGGTGCGTGTTCCTCCCACACGCTCCCCGCTGGTCTGCATCACCCGTGTCACAGTAGAGGATCGTCCGGGAGGCGTGGTGACGTGTCCCGGGTCACGGAGCCGGGAAGGGACAGAGCAGGGCGTGCACCCCCAGCCACTGCCCGGCCTCGGCCCTGGCTGCATGTGGACAGCCGGGAGGCGACTCCAGGCCCGGCGTTGGAACCCGGTTGGCTGAAGCCCGAGTTTTCTAGAAGCTGCTGGTCCTCACTGGCTGTGCTGAGCTGGCCCAGGGCAGGAGGAGGGCCGCCAGCTCTGCCCATGAAACCGGCAGCGAGACCCCGAGAGGCAGCCACACTGGGATGTGACTTCCCCATTTGCCCGGCTGACATGTGAGCTGGGGGTGGGTGGGATGGGGGGCAGCTGCAGCCTCCTGGGGTCGTGGGAGGGGCAGAGGGACCGTGTCTGGGAGGCACCTGAGGGCGGGCTCTGCCCACCTGGGCCGAGTGGGCAGCTGCAGTGTCAGACGGCCTGTGACCTCGGGGTGGAGTCACTTGTGGGGAGAGCCACGGCCTCAGTGTCCCTGGGCAGGGAAACGGTTAGGAAACGTCACCGGAGAGACGACAGGTAACCCAGGAAAGAAGCCTGTGTGGATGGAGCGTTGGCCTGCGGACTGAAGGGTCCTGGGTTCGATTCCCGCTCAGGGCATGTGCCCGGGCTGCGGGCTCGATCCTCAGTGGGGGGTGTGCAGGAGGCGGCTGATCCATGATTCTCTCTCATCGTGGATGCTTCTCTCTCCCCCTCCCCCTTCCTTCCTCTCTGAAACCAATAAAAATGTGCCTGCTTTCTAAATGAGCGAGGGGAGTTTATGCACCTGCTGCTGTGATGGGAAAGGCTGGCTTTCACAGCGGGGAGCTCCGGGGGGAACCAGGGCCGGTGCTTTCAGCGAGAGGGAGCACAGGTGGTGGGTGGCCCTCCTCGCTCCCCTCAGCCCTGAGAGTCCGTGGTCCTGGGAGGAAGGAACCCAGGCAGCCTCGGGGCGCTGCTGTGGGAACCAGGCCCCAGGACCCTGAGCCCATTCTTCTCCAGGGTCAAGTTCAGGTCTGATCAGGATCCCCCACCCCAACCCCCATGGACAGACAGCTCTGAGTGGCAGTGGTTGTGCATTTCTAATACTGTGAGTTCCAGCCTTACACGTTACACGGGTCGCAGGCCCCCCCCTCGGGAAAGCAGTGCCCTCTCTGTGGGCAACGCAGGCCTGGCTCCTGGGGAGGTGGCCAGGTGGGCAGCCGCCAGGTGTGGCCTCGGGGACCCCATCATTACCAAGCAGCCCTTGCGCCTCCTCTGAGCACGCGGCTGAGTCCCTGTGGGGACCCCACACCCCGATGTGAGCAGAGATGAGGTAAGGGGTCACCATTGTGAGCTACACATTAGGGCCGTCCTTTGCGAGGAATGGCGTGAGGCCAGGGCTGGTGCAGCTGCCCACCTTCCCCGCAGGCCCCCAGGCGCCCTCTGCCCCGTCCTGCGTGGCATCGAGTGGGACCCCCTTCACAGCCCTGGGCCCTCAGCCCGACCTCCTCCCGGGGCACCCAGCACCGTGGCTTCACAGCCGGGACACCGCCGAGTGTTGACGGCATCTGCAAATTCAAATTCAGGAAGCCGTTCGGAGGGACTGTGAGACGTTTAGTGAGAAGGTGTTTGCTACAACGACCCGGGCGCTGGGCTGTCTCTGACGTAAGAACAGTCGTGCAAACAAAGCAACGAGCATGAAGCTGGACCCACCGGTGCCCAGCCCGCTGGGCGTGCAGACCTCCCACCCCAGCCCCTCCGTGGGCCCAGGTCCACCCTCCCCGTCCGTCCACACAGCAGGCGGGAAGCGGCACAAACCTGCATTTACCAAGGAGCCAAGAGGAGGAGAATGACTCACGGGGACCAGACGGAGTGAGAACGACAGGCCTCCAGCTCCTGCCCGACACTGACCCCCAGCCTGCCCTGCGGCCGCCACTCGGGGACGGGAGGCGCCCCGTCCAGTCCGGATTTGCGGCTCAGTTTTGTGCAGCAGCCGAAGGAAGTGCTGGCGAACAAGACGAAGAAGAAGGTCCCTTTTGCTGATGACTGGTCTCTCCTTGCAGCGCAGGCTCGCGGTTTCTCCTGGTCCTGATCCCGACGAAGGGTCCCTGGGCTGAGGGCGGGGTCCCGCGGGGTGGGCCGTGCTCAGGAGTCGGACTCCCTGAGGTCACAGCCTGGGGCCTGGGTGCCTGGGCCTCGGCCCCGGAGGCTGAGGAAGACCTTGCGGTAGGAGTGCCGGAACGCGGGGTTCGAGAAGCAGTACACCACGGGGTTCAGCACGCTCTGCAGGCCGGTCAGGCTGCTGGCCACGTCGGCCGCGAGCACCAGGGCCCGGCGGGCCCCGCAGCCGCCCAGGCCCCGTCACACGGCCAGCGCCACGTGGACCAGGAAGCTGGGCAGGAAGCAGAGCGCGAACAGCGCCACGACGGCGGCCAGCAGCGCCCGGGCCCGCTGCAGCTTGGGCTGCTTGCCCGGCGCCTGGAGCCGCCTCCGCAGGGTCCGGATGATGGCCGCGTTGCAGAACAGGACGAGGCCGAAGGGCAGGATGAACTGGGCGAAGGACAGCGCCTCCTGCCAGGCGTGGCCGGAGGGGACGCCCGAGCTGGGGTCCAACGCTGGGCACTCGGCCTCGGGCACCAGCAGGCTCTGGTGGTTGAGCACGGCCATCAGGACCCAGACCAGGCCCGAGACCCCCCAGGCCGCCCGAGGGGACAGGAGGTTGACCTTGAGCCGCGGGCGGACCACTCGGAGGTAGCGGTCCACGGCCACGGCCGTGAGGAAGGCCACGCCCGCCCCGCGGCCCAGGGGCCACAGGAAGAACAGGGCCCGGCAGGGCGCGCGGCCGAGGCCGCAGGTCTTGTGCCGCAGGAAGAAGGCGGCCAGGAAGGGCAGGCAGAGGGTCAGCAGCAGGTCGGCCAGGACCAGGCTGAGCAGGTAGATGGCGTGCGGCCTCCACACCTTCAGGCGGAAGAGGAGGGTCCACAGGGCCACGGCGTTGCCCATCAGGCCCAGCCCGCACTCCAGCGCCAGCAGCGAGGCCACCGTCACCTCCGCCCCCACGCGGTGCTCCGAGCAGTTAGCCGGCGGCATGGCCTGCGGGTGGGTCCGCTGGGGACCCCCGAGGGAGCAGACAGCCTGCCCCGGGGACGCTCTGGCCCAAGGGGAAGGGAAGCCTCTCCTGCCGGGAGCTCCAGCTTCTGCGTTTTCTCAGCAAGAAAAGCGCTGAGACAGCGCGAGCAGAGTCAGAGGCAAACTGAAACCCGCCTGGGAACGGCCGGAGCGAAACCCCCACAGCTGCTTCGGTTCTGTTTTGACTGAAGAAGGGGAACCTGTGGTCACTCCCACCCCCCCACACCTCCCTGAGGTCCGGCTGCCGCCCCGAGGCTGCCGGGGGCCAGCTCTGTCCTCAGCTGCCGAGGGGACCAGGGAGCCAGGTGCGTGGGACCCTCTTTGTCTTTGTAACATGAAAGGCAGCTCTCTCTCGGGGAGCGCTTCCCGGGAGCTGGACCCCTGCGCCCGCCTTGGTTCCCACCTTCGCTTGTTTTACTTTCATGTCATCTTGTGAACACCCATTCCTTCCTCTGGCTGCATGTTTCATGTTCTCTTCTAGTCCAACGCCAGGATAACGTGAACATAAAACACGCCAACTCACCTTGGTCCTGACCCCCAGCTGACCCCAACTCACCTTGGTCCTGACCCCTAGCTGACCCCAACTCACCTTGGTCCTGACCCCCAGCTGACCCCAACTCACCTTGGTCCTGACACCCAGCTGACCACAATTCACCTTGCTCCTGACCCCAACTCACTTGGTCCTGTTCAGCCTGACTTGGGCTTTGGGGTGGGATGGACTCTCGCTGTAACTCTGTGTCCACCTGGCAGCACTGAGGTTTGGGGAAGCAGGCAAGGCAAGGCATTGGGGCTGGGATGGCATTGGGGCTGGGATGGCATTGGGGCTGGGATGGCAGGCCCAGAAATCAGGATTTTAAAAAGATTCCCAGGTGATTTTAATGTGCAGCCAAGGTTGAGAACCACTGTGCTAGTGGGAGAGTCAAATCACAGCACCTGCCTGAGCTCGAGTACCCTCCCCTTGCCCCACCTCCTAAGCCCAATAAAAGCCTCAAGCGCCTCCTTCCTTTGCTCTCAAGCCATTTGCTGACCAGCGTGGAAAGTCTGTCCTGCCTGCTCTTCCCACAACTTCTCAATATGTGAGTAGTAAGCGTTTTCTACACTCTCATGGGGGGTGTGAGGTGTCATCGGTGTTCACATCTGAACCAAACTTCAGGTAAAAATCCATCCAGCTTCCAAAGAATGGCAAAAACAGATATAAAGTGGGTTTCTTGTTCCACTCGGCTTGTGAGCTCTAACGGCATGACTCCTAGCTGCCAATTATTGCACAGGTCTGAGCGAACAGAACCAGCCTCCAGAGGGAACAGAACCAGCCTCCAGAGGGAAGCAGGCGTCGGTGAGAGTTTTGCTAGTCCTGTTTAAGCCTGAGGTTGGTTTCAGTAACTCCCAACAAAAGGGTTTTTTCTGTGGATTATAATTTCTTTAAAAGACCATGTCTTATACCTATCTCTCTTGTAGGAGCTTTAAGAGAAACTTCCACAAACTGTGTCTATAATAATGTGCCGGAGTCCAGCTCCAGCAGGCCCAGGAGTACCGGTAAGAGGAATGGCGTCGGAAATCACTAGATGAGACACAGCTTGCAAGTCAAGCTCTCAGGCGGGCATTGCAGGACTGCTCTGCTCTGTCTGATGCTTTATTTTACACACACAGGTTACATAAGGTCTTTGAGCAGATGGGGGGCTTCTTTTTTTTTCTTAATTAGCATTCTACACAGAACAATCCTTTTCCTCAGAGCTCTGACCACATCTTTAACATCTGTTCTTCGTTATCTTACCACGAGTACATTGGTTACTTACCTAAGTCTAACATCTACTTAATGGTTGATTGTATAGATTGATAGCAAGATAGCAGAGTACATTAAGGTTAACAAGGTCTTTATTTGACCTGACACCTCACAGCTGATTCTTTGTGAACTTAGCAAAACGCAGAGGTGCCAGACAGTGGGACATTTAAGCTTAAACCTACAGGATATCCTTGTAGCTATATTTAACTAAGCGTTTCTTCTTAAAAGCAGTTTTCCCCTTGTCATTTATTTCTATCATGCAATAATTATACCAAATCATTTTATAATATTTATTCTATAATTGTGCGTTCTTTAGTTTCCATTCCTCGGTGGAACAACTAGGACCTGATCGTGCCAATCTTTCCCTAAAGGGAAGGTCATGACATCTTTTCCATTTGCCTTCTATATTCACACATCTAACCATTTCTGCTTCTCTCCCCGAGCCCTGAATAAACCAGTTGCCTGTATAGGGAGGTATGGGTGAGGGGGGGTCAGTGCGGTCCATCAACCTTAGGAGGTTGTCACCAGCACCCTTTCATAAGAATCGGAGCATATGGGTCCGGAGTAGGGCGGACAGTAGGGATGATCTCATGCATGTGGGGCTTTCTAACTGCCTCAGCCTTAGGCTTGGAGACATCATCCAAATTCTCAGATAACTCCCTCCACTTCATCCTTCTCGAAGCCTCTCTTGGGGAAAGCCCTGTGTTATTACATTTCTCACCAAAAGGTCTCATTCGTACTCATAGCACTTTCATTACGTTTCTCTAAAGCTAAAGCCTTTCCAGGAATACTCTCAGAGGGGGCTGTAATAAGGGCAATGCAGCCCACTCCTATTAGGGCAGTGGTTCTCAACCTTGGCTGCACATTAGAATCACCTGGGCATCATTTTAAAATCCTGACTTCTGGGCCTCATCCTCCGGAAATTCTGTTAATTTGTTGTGGGTGGGGCCACAACATTAGTAACAAAGAAACACTTTCCAGAGGATGAGGCCCAGAAATCAGGATGTTTAAAAAGATTCCCAGGTGATTCTAATGTACAGTCAAGGTTGAGAACCACTGTATTAGGGGAATAAGAGTAATTAAGAGCATGGTGGTAAATTGGGGATTTTTCAGGCAGCTCATTCCGGTTGAGAGCCTGCTGTGCGGGCGCTGGGCTCCATCTGTGACTGTGTCAAACAGCATGGATTGGATGGCTGCCGGCAATAATGTTTTCTGATAGCAGTGCAGATCACTCATGCTAAGCATTTAGTTATATCTTAAACACATTGCACTTCTTACACGGATTCCATCATTCTTATTTTGAATATATAAATATTTTACTCTGCAAACTGAAAAAAGAATCCCAGCAGCTTTGTTCATGGGTTGTGGTTGCATATTAATAGAAAATACATTATCTTGAGACAGCTGTTGTGGTAGTCACATAGTTTTTCTCTTTTCAAGTAGAAGATAATTCTGTAGTCATTTTTCCATTTAGGAAATTAACGTTTGATAATAGACGTTCTGACTGTGCCTCAACTAATGGCATGTTGTATGAGGGGAAAGGAAGCCTTTTATCTTCAAATGCTTCATATTAAAGTGTATTTGCAGGCATATCTGTGGGCAGCATTTTATTGTACTTCATGAAGCTGTGTCTTCCAATCATCTTGGTTTTAAGGACCTGAGGGAAAACTTACTAATTCCTCTGAACTTTGAGTAGCAACTTTGGAATTTTAATCTAGTCACCACCTTCATGATGGTAAAGCATAAAGATTCAGAAGACTGGCTGTAAAGTTAGGCTGCCTGAGGGTGAATACCTAATAGCTTATTATTAGCTATATAACTTATTACCTATATGCAAGTCACATAAGCTCTTTGGTAACCTCATGTGTAAATTGAGGATACCAATGCAGCCTATTTCCTAAAGCTTTTATGAAGATTTAACGAGGATAAAGCATATAAATAAAGGTCTCAGCATAGCTTTTGGCTTATAGTAGGTGTTTACATGTGCTGTATCCGCCCTTTCAGGAGTAGAATGATCTGGGTGCACAGAGAGTAATGCTATTAACTGTATCAAAGTAGATAATATAACTGAAGCTCCCCAGTAGTTGAATCAGGCTATTAGAAGAACTGTTGAACACACTTTTTTTACAGAACGGGAAAGAACTTTATACAGGATCTAGCAGAACTCTAACTTAAGTACCCAGTTCTAGTAATGTGCTTCTAAGTGTAGCTCAGTGTCTTGCAATCTGCATGGCTCACCTTCCAACATGAAGGTCAGCATGTGTTCACAACCATAAAATTGGCAGATATTTAATTTATAGTAATTGTTTTTTAATTTAAATGTGAGATTTAATAGGCTAAGTTGTAACAATTATGTATGAACAAATTGATTGAGTCTGTTGAAATTCATTCAAATAATGTTCACAATACAGGATACATGGGAAGTAAATCTTTAATAATCTCCCACTTTGCTTTCTTTGGTAGTTGCAGTTCTTCAGAGCAATCGTTTTGTGGCCTAGTCCTTATTTAACAGACTTACCTAGTTAAGCCCTCCCTTCCTCCCTTGCTATTCAAGTTCCAGAGGAATTAGTAAATTTTCCCTCAGGTCCTGTAAAAGATAACACAGAATGTAATTGAAACCCTAGGTTATAATGGATGTTTCTTCTACTTGCTATCTTAAGTACCAGAAAAACATAATCAATTCCCTAAACCAAATTTAAAGGGATACTTCTTAATTCAGACCCATCCTGCTGGACTTTGGCTTCTCCTTTACTTAAGTCATTAAGCAAAAATCCAACTTGCTTTTATTTTATTTATTTTTTTAAATTGTTACAGGAGATGTTTTTAGTGTCCCGTGTCACATCTCCTCAGCCACTGTGTGAGTTTAGTCTGGGGTGAGCAGAATTCTAAGGAGTTCTCCAAGCTTGCAGCCCCAGGTGTACACATACCTCTTCCTAATCATTCAACCACACATCCATCTAGAGGCTGCTGTGAAGGGATTGTGCAGGTGCAAATCAGTTGACCTTAAAATAGGGAGATTTTTTTCTGACTTCATCACATGAACCTTTTCAAAACAGTTTTCTCCACTGGTGGAAGGAAAGGAAGTCAGAGAGATGTGCTCCTATTAGTCTGGAAGAAAGCAAACACCCACTGTGTGCACTACTTGGGGTGGGGTTGGGGCACATGCCAAGGAAATGTGAATGGGCTCTAGAAGGCAAGAGCAGTTTCCATGTGGCAGCTGGCAGGAAAACAGGGACTTCCATACTATAAACACAAGGAAGTGGATTTTGCTAACAACCAGAGAGCTGGGAA
>PVJC01028676.1:0-22400 GCA_004026665.1 Murina feae
GGTATCCTTTGAGAATGAGGAAGAAGAAAAAGGAAAGTAAGTAAAAATTATGAACAACAAATATATACCAACGAGTGAATCTAAGAATCAAGTGAATAAAACATCTGATGAACAGAATAAACTGGTGAATAGAATAGAATCAGAGGCATAGAAAGGGAGTGGACTGACAATTTTCGGGGGTTAAGGGTGTTGGGGATGCATGAAGAGACTGGGCAATAATTTTACACCTATGGATGAGGACAATGGGGGGGCAAGGTCAGAGTTTGGGGTGGGAATTGGGAGGAGGGGAGCTATGGGGGAAAAAAGAGGAACAACTGTAATAATCTGAACAATAAAGATAAAAAAAAAAAAAAAAAAGCTAAGATTCCAAGGCCCACTAAGACCTACTGTATCAGAATCTCTTGGGCAGGGTCCCAAAACTGTTTCAATAGTCACTCTAATTTTTATGCACACCTAAGTTTGTGAGCCACTGTGCTAAAATAATATACCGACAATATCTGTGCTTAGTTTGATCTTAAACTATTGGAAAAAGTTTAGAGTCAAGAGGTTATCAATTTCCAAATATTGGTCTTACGTAGTTAGAGAGAGCCAAATTGGATAGAATGTTAAACATGAATTTTATATCTTTTATTTTCAAAAGTTATTGTTTGAAAATTAAGATACATAGAATAAACTAAGGAGATAAAAGACCTGTACTCAGAAAACTACAGGACATGGAAAAAAGAGAGGAAGACATGAACAAATGGAAGAATATACTGTGCTCATGGATTGGTAGAATCAACATCATTAAAATGTCCATACTACCCAAAGCAATCTATAGATTCAGTGCAATCCCCATTAAGATATGAATGGCATATTTCACAGACCTAGAACAAACTCTCCAAAAATTCATCTGAAAAAAAAAAAAAAAAAAAGACCCTGAATATCCATAGCAATCCTAAGAAGAACAAAGTTGGAGGGATCACAATAACAGATATCAAGCTACTAGAGGCCAGGTGCATGAAATTCGTGTATGGGAGGGAGTGGGTCCATCAGCCCAGCCTGCCCCCTCTCACAGTCTGGGAGCCCTTTGAGGATGTCCTACTGATGGCTTAGGCCTGCTCCCCATGGAAAGTGGGCCTAAGCCACAGCCTGGCCTCCCTTTGCAGGAGGCGACCAGCTGATCAGGGGAAGGTGCCACCCCCATCATCCTGCTGTTGCTCCACAAGCAGCCACTGAAGCCACCAAGGTGTTTTCATCAACACAGACTTTAGTCCCTTCGCCATGACAAAATGATAACTTTCTTTAGGCATTTTCAAGATGTCTCTATCATAGGATATGGCCTTTTTTTTTTTTTTTTTTTATCCTCATCTGAGGATATCTTTCCATTGATTTTTAAGAGCATGGAAGAGAGAGGGAAATACAGAAACATTAATGTGAGAGGGACACTTCAATTGAGCCTCCTGTATGAGCCCTGACCTGGGCCTCAGCTAGGAAGGAGACTGCAAGTTGGTATATGACCTTGATCAGAATTGAACTTGAACCCTGCGGTCCACAGGCCAAGACTCTATCTACTGAACCAAACCAGCTAGGGCAGGAAGTAACATTTCTTAGCCCATCCAGCAGCGGACCTTCATTTTTTCCTTCAGGAGTGTGGTGGAGAAACCCTATATCACCTTTCTGGATTCTTATTACCCAAGTTACCAAGAATGCTGCGATTGGCATACAGGGAGCTTAGCCAGTGAGCAATAAGAAAAGGTGTTTCCTCTGAAGCTCACGCACAGAGACAGGACTGCTGGCACACTGTCTCCCAGTGGGAGCTGGCCCTCCTGTATGTTGTGTCTCTGCTCTGGGCCTACCCCGAGCCCGAGCCATGCTGCAGCCACTGGGGCTGACATGCAGTCCCCTCCCACCCATCTACACACGCAGCCTCCTCCTGAGCCAGTCATGACTGTTATAGCACCCTGAATAATTTGCATATTACCTCTTTATATATATTACAAAGCCACTGTTCTCAAAACTGCCTGGTACTGTCATCACAAGAACAGACATATAGACCAATGGAACTATAGAACCCAGAATCAACCCAACCCATTATGCTCAATTAATATTTGACAAAGATGGTAAGAGCATACAATGGAATCAAGACAATCTCTTCAATAAATGGTGCTGGGAAAATTGGACAGATACATGCAAAAAAATGAAATTAGACCATCAAGTTACATCATACACAAGAATACACTCAAAATGGATAAAGGTCTTAGATGGGAAACTATAAAAATCTTATAAGAATCCACAGGCAGCAAAATATCAGACATATGTTGCAGCAATATCTTTACCGATATAGCTCCTAGGGCAATGGAAACTAAGAAGAAAATAAACAAATGAGACTACATCAAAATAAAAAGCTTCTGCACAGCAAAAGAAACCATTAACAAAACAACAAGAAAGCCCACTGCATGGGAGAACACATTTGCCAATGTTATATCTGATAAGGGTCTGATCTCCAAAATTTATAGGGAACTCATACATCTTTACAAAAGGAAGACAAACAATCCAATCAAAAAATGGGCAAAGGACCTAAATAGACACATACTCAAAGTCACTAATCATCCGAGAGATGCTAATCAAAGTGACAACGAGGTACTATCTCACACCTGTCAGAATGGCTATCATCAACAAAGGACAAGTGCTGGTGAGGATGTGGGGAAAAAGGAACCTCTATGTATTGCTGGTGGGAATGCAGACTGGTGCAGCTACTGTGCAAAACAGTATGGAGTTTCCTCAAAAAATTAAAAATGGGACTCACATTTGACCCAGTAGTCCCACTTCTAGGAATATATCCCAAGAAATCAGAAACACCAATCAGAAAGGATATATGCACCCCTATGTTCATAGCAATACAATTTACAATAGCTAAGATTTGGGAACAGCCTAAGTGCCCATCAGCAGAGTGGATTACAAAATGGTGGTACATACACAATGGAATACTACACTGTTGTAAAAAAGAAAGAACTCTTACCATGGATGGACCTGAAGAGTATTATGCTAAGTGAAATAAGCCAGTCAGAGAAAGGCAAATATCACATGGTCTCACTCATTTGTGGAATATAATGAGCAAAATAATCTGATGAACAAAAATAGATCCAGAGACAGAGAAATATCAAACAGACCATCAAACCAGAGAAGGGAGTTGGGGGATGGGGGTAAGAGATCAACCAAAGGACTTGTATGCATGCAAATAAGCATAACCAATGGACACAGACACTAGAGGAGTGAGGGCATGTGCTGGGACATGGGTGGGATGGGGAGAGGTCAATGGGGGAAAAAGCAGACATATGCAATACTTTCAACAATAAATCATTAAAGAAAAATTATAAAATTCTTCTGCAAAAAAAGTTATTGTTTGAACTTTTACTTATTTTCCCAGACCAGAAATTAGAAAACAGCTCTTTCTCTTCCATCTTTCTTTCTTCTCTCCCTCTTGCATTGTTTTCTTTCTCTTTTCCTCTACCTTTCTGTATTTTCCTAATGCCTTTACTGTAATTCATTTTCTTCAAATCTCCTGGAGATGCTAACTCTTCTACTGATTGTGCCCATAATAATTAGATTTACTTGAATTAAATTCCACTTGTGCAACCAACAGAGACTGACCTTAAAAAGTGATGGGTCATTATAATAAACAATGCTGCCTAATTCAGCATGGGTTGTAGGAGGAGGAATGACTTTATGGCAATTCCCAACTAGAACATGGAAGGATACTGGAACCTCTGTTTTCTCTGGGGATCTATTAAGACAAGCCTAAATTTTTCAACATGGTTTAGAGAAACTATGTTGAGAGGTAACATATTAGTTTCCTATTGCTGTTTTAACATTTCCATAGAGTTAGTGGTTTAACACAACACAAACTTAATATCTTACAGTTCTGGAGGCCAGAAGTCTGAAATTGATCTTATGGGCCTAAAATCAGTATGTCAGCAGTTACTTTCCTTCTGGAGGCTCTGGCAAGAATCCATTTCCTTACATGTTTTAGTTCTTAGAGGCTCCTTCATCCATCTTCAAAGCTAGCATCATAGCATCTTGAAATCTCAAATGCGCTCTCTCTCTCTCTCTCTCTCTCTCTCTCTCTCTCTCTCACACACACACACACACACATATTTTAATGTCTATTATTATTTATACTTAATTACTAGTTTTGCAAGTTTTATTATAAATCTTATTGCATAAGGTTATCTATAATTTAATGGAAAATAAGAAAAATGAAAATTAATTCTGAACAGTATGAATATTAATTTTGAACAGTATTCTCTTACATTAAAATTATATGTCCTTATCTCAATGTTATGAACCATACATCTCTTAATCCTGAATATTATTATTTCATGAACTATGTTCAAAAGTATATGAAGAACAGGTAAAATAATTTTTGAAAAATAAGCTAAGTATGATAATAAAAACTTTTTTCTTTAAAATATGTCTCTAAGAAGAAATATTTGTTTGTTTGTTTGTTTTTTTCTACTAGTTTCAGTTAAAATCCAAGGCTAATAAACTATGACATCCCTGAAAATGAATAGACATGCTTCTATGTCAAAAATGTAAGGTGTAAAAATGAGATGATATTTATTGTTTGGAAACATGGCTGATTCATCTTGATAATATTTCCTTTAAAGATGAAATAAAGAGATCACATACAATCAGTCTAAACCTCTTGCTATTGTTGAAATGTTTACTTCACTTTTTTCTTTTTTCTTTTTGTAAATCATTGCAGCAGATGTTATAAAATAAATGTAGTGAAACAATCAAGCAGCAAGCTCCCTAATTGTTTCTGTCTTGATTATAAAAACATATTGCAAGGTAAATCCTCACAGTGAAATAAATGAAAAATATAATTAACATTCAAAGTTCTCCGTATACCACCTGCTCTTTACATACTGCGCTGAAATGAAGACACCTGATGTATAAAGAGTAATGAACAGAAAATGGGCTTCCTTCTGAGACAAAGAGAAAAGTTGAACTTAAATTTGAAAGCAGATAATCTAAGCGATATCTGAGTTTAAGGTTATATGTTAATATTTTGGTTGACAAGGTTTTGGTCTTTACAACAAAATGTGTAAGTGAGCACATTACCACATCCGTATTATTACAATCCCTGCCAACCCCACTCATTTTGTGGATCAGACCTGTATCTGTTAGTTCTGTCACCTGATGGTCTTTCTGTAAAAATGTTGTGATTAGGATGTTTAATTCACTGTCCTAATGCAAATCTCACTTGCAGTATATTCAGTATAAGCAAAGCACAATAGGTTCACTAGTACGTCAAAGGAGCCCCCTTTTAAGTACAACAGCAAAAAGAAATGTGTTTAAAGGAAACTTACATTTTTATTCTAAGAGAGAGAGATTACATCACACCATCAATAGCCTGAAATTCTTGGGGCCCAAGCCACAGCCCTATAGGTCACCTCTACTGGAGGTCAACATCGGGAGAGCCATTTCCCCCCAGTCCACCAGTTTGGGGAGAGGTGGACAGAGAAGACTGTGCCTAAGAAGGACAAGGCATTATGAGATAATCTTGTTTTCCCAGTACTAGTGAAACACACATGTATATTGATAAAGATTGCATCACTGAAGAGTTCCACATAGCAATGATAGGCTTCACGTTCAGGGTAATTTGGGCTATATGCACATCGATGCTATGCACTGCGGGGGGTGAGGGGGAGGTCAGCAATATTTTTTTTTTTTTTTTACAGTTAGGGCCAGATAGTAAACATTTTAGACTTTGTGTGTTCTAATAAAATTTTATTTATGGACACCAAACTTTGAATTTAATGTAATTTCCATTTCTTATAAATTATTATCCCCCTCCCCAACCGTTTAAAAATGTGAAAACCATTCTTAGCTCACATGCCGTATGAAAAGGAGCCGCGGGCCACTTGTGGCCTATGGGTCATAGTTTGCTCGCCCTTGCTATTCTTGCTCACCCTGATCATTCTTCAAAAATGGTTTCATTTAATCTTTCCCACAACTCCAAGAAGCATGTGGATGAGTACATCTCTCTCTGAAGAGGAAACGGAGGCTCTAAGGGTCTGAAGAAGCTAACTCTTGGTTATAGCTAGTCAGTGTCAAGGCCAGAACTAAAAAACAGATCTTCTGAATCTTCATCCTATCACACACACACACACACACACACACTTACACACTTTATAGGGTTCATAGGGAATAGTGAGAAAAAAAATCAGAAAAACAATGAATTGGACATACACAGTGTTCCTTAATGTCTGCTGGGGATTGGTTCCAGGATCACTTCCCCACCCTGCCCCCAGAATAACAAAATCTGCAGATGCTTAAGTCCCTTAGCTCTTAGTATCTACAGTTCTATATCCTAAGCCTAAGACAGGATAATTTATACTTGTTCTTAGCTTGCACTTCACTTTCTACTTGGATATATCCTTTTTTTTTTCCTTTTGCCTTAGGTCAACAAGACCTTAGACCATAATATACCTTCAGTCTCCATCAATTTTGGTCAACATTAAGTAAACAGAAAAAGGATTACTATTTCATATTATACTAGAGTCCCAGTGCATGGATTTGTGCACCAATGGGGTTCCTCAGCCTGGCCTGTGGGGATGGGGCCGAAACGGGCTCTCCAACATCTCCTGAGAGGTCCTGTATTGCTAGAGGGTGGTTTTCAGGTGAGTCACCCCAGAATTGGGCTCCCTCCTCTCTAGTTCCAGGTGTGTCACTCGAGAACCGCTACTGCCAAGTGACCACAGCTTGGCAGCTCCTGCATTGGGCATCTGTCCCCTGGTGGTCAATGCATGGCATAGCTCCTGGCCACTTGGCCAGTTGCTTAGGCTTTTATATATGGAGATATTTATTATCTGATACAAGAAAAAAATAATTGGGATGTATACATTCTATATGACGCTTAGAAACAGTCCAATATGTTCATAATGAAAAATAAATTCAAACAATGTCATATAATAATGACACAATGTTAATATAGTTAAAACTTTATGTCAAATATTTCTCAATTTAGCTAGAAATAAAAATCTTTAGGAAAACATTTAAATATTTTATGCCAACATATAAGATCCAGTTTAGAGGAGACTCCTGCAATATTACTTTCCTATTTGGTTATTAACCTAAGTGATGCTATTTTACTGGGTTTCATATGTGCTGTAGACCCTGCTGGGGAAACATAAAACTGGACTCATTTAGGAAGAGGCAATGTGGCCATATGGGGAAAGATGCCATATGCGAAATCTCACTTTATGCCTGTTGAAATTTTTGTATTTCAGGTCTCCCAGGGACATGTCCATTGTGCTATTGTATAATTTTATCAGCATGAGCTTCTGCTGAATATTTTCTCTTCTTTTCAAAAGCCATATTTTGGTAGAGCTAACTTCAAAACTTAATGTTGCAACATCTGTGCCCATACACCTGGGAGCCTTAGAAGATGTATCCCGAAGATTATCTACATTTTCTAATCTTACAGGATGTTACAAAATGAGAGTAAAAGGTTATACATTTCTCCTGGTCTGAAATTTTTTGAAAGAAACCCCTTTACATCTCCTTAGGAAGATTCTCAAAATAAAAGAGAACCGATATTTATAGAACTATAAAGAACATCCCTAAAAATGTAATAGAATACTAATTTGTTTTTGTTTGTAGATAAGAATGTCTTAATACATATGTGAAACTTTCCATTAAGAGATACTGTGAAGATACACAAAATCTGGAGCTATTTTCTCAATGATGTTTTCAAACAAGATTCTTTAATATGTATATGAAACAAAAGAAAATTCGACTACTTTGAATTTATTATTCTGATTCTGTGGATCTATCTATACATCATGGCTTCTTCTTTATGAATCATTATGTTTCAAACCTAAAACTGACACCATTGTAATGATCTAGTTATTCATAATAGGAAAAGAGCAATGGAAAGGCCAGACATTATAGGGATGTCATTTGGGCGGCTTCACCAGGAAGGAAGTTGCATCTTTGCGCTCCCCGGGGAATCACTGGCTCATTCTCTGCAAATTACTGAGGGAAGGGGTCCAACAGAGGGGAGATAGACACATGCCCAGTAAAGTTGGGGTGACATCAGGAAGGTACTTGCTTGTCAATCTAGCCTGGGGAACCATGGGTTGGCCAGAATAGGCATGGCCACTGCAAGCCCATGAAACTGTGGGAATATGTAATCCCCTAAACAGTGGAGTTCCCTCTCTTTTGTTGCTCTTGGCTCTTGACTCAAGAGGTGGTCTTGTTCCTGCTTCCTTGCGTTCATTCGTATGGCCCATAGCCATGAGGACCTCACGTTCAGTGGACTGATGGACTGCAACAGGAATCACAAACTCAGCTAGCCTGAGTGCTCCAACATGGAACAGAAACTCTGGACACTAGCTCAAATTCTAGCCCTAGGAAAGCCATAGCTATGCTTCTTTTATTGTGGGGCTGAGGGAGAGGAGACCTTGGAAATTCAGGGATTTAATTCCATGCAGATAAAACTTTCTCATTCTCCTGTGAGATCTCAAGAAAATTTTTTAAGGGGGTGGGGGGGGGATATTGCAAGAATTCCACTCCCACAAACAACAGTTGGGGACAAGAACCTCTCCCTACTGGTAACAGATGGCAACACAGGTGGGACCCTACCAGGAGAATTGACTAATGGAAAGTGTGGAAAGCACCTCTTCTCTGCTCCTCCCCTGCAAAAGCACACTGGCAGCCTGCAAACCAGCACTTGAAGGGTGAAACAGCAGGAGAAGAACCTGGCCTGGATGGTGGGGAGAAACCTGTCTCCCTGGCCTGGGAGTTTTAGAATTCATTTCTCACCCTGGCTACTGAATTGGTGCCTGGCTGAATTTTTCACTTATTTCTCTCTGCCCTACACCACGTTTGCCTCTGTGGATGCAGACCCAGGAGAAAGCAGCACCCTGCTCCCAGCATCGAAGCCACAACAAGCTCCAGGGAATGCTGAGCAAGTACAAGGCCCCGATGTTGCCACAAGTGTATGCCTAGTTCCCAAATTCTCTTCCCCGTTTACAAAACTCCTCTCTCCACACCTCTGCATTTTTTTCAGTGTTTCTATGGTTTATCTTCCCTCTGTTTCCACCCCAACATGACTCCGACTACAGCTTTGGCTCTGCTGTCTTGCTGTCTTGGGTCCAGCACTGTGGGCCTCTGCAGGGCAATGGGCAGATGGGTGCCAAGAGAATCCAGAATGCATGGAGCTGGCACGCACTTGCCACTGACTTGGGATCTACTCCTGGTGCATGAAAGCCCAAATGCCTCCAACTTTCTTAAGCCCTGGGAGGTTCTGGCAGCACTGTGCCTAGAACAGGGCTCCCAGCCCCAGCGTGGCCTGGGCCCCAGACCCTTGCTTCCCTCTGTTCCTCCTCTCCCCTCTGCTTCTGCCCTTAGAGTATGCCTGCCTAGGCAGGGCACAGCTTTAATTTCCAGGTACCAAGGGACTGATGGGGGAGGGTTTGAAGAGATAGCTACCAACTAAAGCTGCTGGTGAGGGGGACCCACAGTTCTACCTTCTGTCTATCCTGTGAGCTCTCCAGCCAAAGCGCCCCTCCAACCTCTTGGGCCTTTGGCTCTGGTTCATGCCTTTCACCCAGTGAAAGCCTGGATAGAAAGCCACCAAAATAAAGCTGCTACCAGGGTCCTGCCTGCTCCTTGCTATGGTGGGGGGAGGAGGGGGGAAGGGAGGTGAGGGTGGGGGGGTGGGGGGAGGACTCCTGGCAATGCCCAAAAGCACCACCCTGACAGTCAGGATGTTTAAGGGCAGAAATGAATTTTAGTTTCTGTTACAAATTCAACTGCTGTATTTCTGACTTCAGTCAACATTGCTACTTGCCATGAATGCTTCTTCCAACGTATAACTAATACAGAAAAACCTCAAATATACAGGTGCTCAGAGATATGAAAGTTTTTTATGAAGTAACCTTGGAGACTGACTGCAAACAGAATTTAATCCCAGAGCCTGGGTGTTAAATCTCTGTCTTGCCAAGTTAACAGAGAATACTCTTTCTCCCCTCCCCTAGCTCAGTGAAAAACTGTAATTTTTCTGACCAAGACAGTAAAGGGTGAAAACTTCCAATAGCATCAGAGACCATCAGAATCACCCCTGTGGAGTTCAATAAACCCAACTAAACAGTGCCTGATCAACACTGACTGTTGGTAAAACTCCACATCTGGGCAAAATTGTCTCATGACACTGAAACAGATACTGAGGTTTTGTGTAGCAATCCTAGGCTGTGGCAACATGACATCGAAACTAGGAAAAAGTGGGGATACTCATATTTTCCCATAGGTATCAAAAGGACAAAATATTTTGGGGGATTTTCCCCCCAAAAAAACCAATAGTAGTACAATCTCCATTCACAGTGCCTTGAAAATACCTACTCTGGCAAGGAATTTTATTCTGGGTTTTTCAAGAAAAGGACTGCCTGCCTCTAAAGTGCTAATACCTGGTCTCCAAAAGGACTCTTATATGAGCCATCTCATATAAGAGTGCAGAACCTGAGAAATAGATCTTATGTGAACCCAAGCTATCTAAGCCAATCAGTTAAACTCATTGATTTGTTAAATTGGTGAATTTTTCTAAATGGTACTTTTATCCATGGAAGTATGTCTTTAAAAATGTTAGTGTTTGGCAGTAAATGAACCTGTTTCTAAAAGTTATAGAATGTGTTTGCCAATCTTGGATGTGATAATTACATGATAATTGCTTACTTTTTTGCTTTTTCTCCCTATTCACCCCTCCAGAATTTGGAAATTCTTCATAAGCAGGTCATGGCAATTGCATAAATCCAATAGGACCAGTCTTCACCTATGTTCTTTTAACCAAGACTTTGACCTGAATGCATGTCTAAGAGACACATGCCTAGACTCGGGGTGTCACCAGAAAGCCTTATGGAACTAATATTGACTTCCAAAGCCAATAAAAGCCCACTGGAGAAATGGCCTGGTACTTTGTGTGGTCATGTGGTTCATGTAGTCTTTCCAGGCAGGGAATGAAAGTTGCTTTCCTGAAAGATGTCAAGGAAGGAACCTCAAGACATCTTAGGGGACCTCAAGGACTTGAGAAATTGACCCAAACCTACAGTTATTAGGCAACTGTGGCTGGGCTTCTTCACCCTGAGCTCAACCTAAAGATTCCTTGTGAAAATTCCAGCAAAGCAAATTTGAAAAAGCCTGTGTGATCTCTTTGATCAATTACTATTATTGTTGTGTTTAGGCAAATAATCAGGCCAAATTAAAACCAGACTTAATGCAGTTGCTTGGAAATGATGGTAGCCTTAGGGAGTAAAACTGTATTTCAAAGGAAAATCAGAATACCCAATTGAGAATATTGGACTCCAGTGCAGTTAACTGTTTTCAAAGTTTTGTTTTTAAGGCTCTATGTATGCCATACAGAACTCATCACCTGATGACATCACCAGAGATGTTCTAACTGCAGAAAATCCATCAGGTTGTCATTGCTTGATTTCATTCCAGAAAAAGCCTTGCATCTGAAAGTCTTCTCACCTGGTTCATGATTTGCTGTATTCATTCACCTCTGTGTTTTGTAGTCTTCTATTTTCACAGAATGTATGTTCTTATTTGCCTGATTGCTTGTTCACACAATATAAATCTGACTTTGGAAGCCATCTGCATCACTGTCTCATGAAATTAGACTCAACAGTTTGGACTTATGGTTGAGTCAGTGAAGTATGCACAGTCTATTGGCATTGCTTGAAATTGCTTTTCCTTTTCTACCCAAATGGTTCCGACAGAAGAGGCCCAGAGTTTCTCATGGAGGAAACTTTATAACATTTCCCTTAGCTTATTTGAGTTAAGTATGAAGGGCAGGAGAGCTTCAGAAAGGTTCGACCCACCTCCCTCCAGGGAAGCCACTCCTCCAACCTAATCTAGAACACTGTAAAGTTAGTCATTTCCTTTATTACATGGGTTTACACTTCTCACCATACCTTCAATTACTGTAAGTCCCCTTATATTCAAATTACACCTTTTAACTTTATTGTCAAGTTTTTCACTTCAAGAATAAAACAAGAATGTCGATTTGTCCAACAAGCTAGCCTCTGGACACCATCTATGCCACCTCCCATGGACACTAGGCTGGCCTGAACTATGAAAAAATCCCTCTTCCCTGCATGAAGACTCCATTCCTTTTTGCTTCCTCTTCCTCTGTCAGATAGGGGAGACACTCTAAGCCTTGGGATAGGCAGATCTATGCCCCCTGAGTGCAAGAAGCATTTAGAAGATACAGAGATTTTTGTTCATTTGCCCTTTGTAGGATTACAAAGAGGTTCGTTCTCTCTAAAGGGGGACTGATACCTTTGTAATTAGCTAGTTATTAATAATGGAAAAGGAACAAATGGAAGGTCAGATATTATAGTCATGTCATTTGGGCAGGAACCTGCAATTTTGCACTCCACAGGGAACCACTAACTCATTCTATGTAGACTACTAAGGGAAGGGATCCAATGAAGGGGATATAGATACATGCTCAGTAAAGCTGGGGTGACATAGGGAAGGTGTTGGCTTGTCAATCTAGCCTGAGGAACCATGAATTGGTCAGAATGGGCATGGCCACTGCAAGCCCATGAAAATTTGGGAATACATCATCCTCTAAACAAAGCAGTTCACTCTCCTGTTGCTCTCCTGGCTCTGGGCTCATGAGACTCACTCATTCCTTCTTCCTTTTATTCATGACCATGCAGACCCCATATGAAACTGACTGAAGGACTGCACAGCACACACAAACTGAGCATGGAACAGAAACTCTGGACACTGTCTCTAATTCTAACACCATTAAGGCCACAGTTACATGTCTTTTATGGTGAGATTGAGGGAGAGGAGACCTTGGAAATTCAGGGATTTAATTCTATATAAACAAAAATTACTGACTCTCCTGGGTGTGTCTCAGAAAATTATTTTTCTTGGGATATTGCAAGGATTCCACTCCCATGAACAAAGGTGGGGACAAGGACTTCTCCCCACCGGTGACAAAATTATTATAATGTTGTCAATTCTTAATAAAAAAATTAAAATTATGGTTGATTCAGCATTTCTAAAACAGAAGAGTGAGATCTTTACAAAGAAAAAGGGCTTTATGAATAAGAGAGATGCCTTTCATCTCACCTTTTATTAATTATTTTACCTTTATAGAATAAAAAATGCCTAGTGAAACTCACTGCAGGTGATGGTGCTAAAAATGGAATGTGGAGAACGATTTTTGTTGAAGGATAATGTAGCACTCGTGAAGTTTATATAGATGCAAATAGTTAGGAAGGACAATGAATGTATTTGAGGAACTCCACATGTGGATTCTCTTGACTTTGTCACCAATTCATCAAATTATGATAAATACTTATTGCTTATGGCATGCTTCCTATGCCCCAGGTCCTGGAATCTTTGTATGTGCTAACTCCAACTTTGTCATCACCATCTTACAGATAAGAAAACTGAGGCATTGAAAGATTAAATATCTTGTCCAGGTTCTCCCAGCTTGCTAATTAGGGGCAGAGCTAGGGCAGAGCACCCTGAGTCTACATTGCCCCATTTTCCTTTGGTTACTTTTCTTATATGTAACAGAATTGCTTTTAAATTTGCTTTGAAGCAAATAATAAAATAAAGGTAATACACTTAACTTATTTCAAACTTAAACAAATATTCAAGGCAAGGTGAATCTAAGTATTTGTGGTAAAGAAGGGAAGGGACAATGTAGTGAATTCAGGCCTGATGTTCATTTCCCATATACAGAAATATACAGGCATTTTTACTCTCCTACAGATAAAAGTCAGATCTTAACAAAACACATTAAACTTCAAAGTTCTGACAGTCAAGTAGCAGAGATTGACCTCATTTCTTTCTCACATGTCATTTCCCTGTTTGCAGAAGAGATTGGTAGTATCACAAGGCAGGGTAAACAACTCCTCAGTAGTTACAGGAGTACTCGATGCGGGAGTACTCGATGCGAGAGAAGTCGCTGTGAGGAGGGTGACATGTCCATGTGTGCTGAACATGAGTTTTTTTCCCTGGAGGACAAGTTAATAAAAAGAATATGTATACCCATTTAATGTGTCTCATTGGCATGCCTTGACATACACAGTACAAAATAAATAATTTCTACTATAGAGAAACTATTCAGGCAAGCACCACTTGGCATTTTATATTTTAGAAGTACAATTGTAGGGAGCAGTGCCAGGTAACTGTGGCTAAAGTAAGGGTTTCTATCTAATTCTGTTATCATTATCATACATAAAATACACCAAATATCTCATTTACTTGACTTGCCAGGAACATGGTGACATGAGCCTGAACTAGAATTTGCAATAGTGAGAGACTATTAGATGCAGAGACATGGAAGAATATTGGGTTCTATATTGAAAATTAAAAAAAAAGAGGTATCATAATCACTAACATGGCTTATTAATTAAACTGTATCAATGTCCCTGTCAAGAAGTGTTCATAATTTGGAAGCTGTAGCTACTATTGACCTGATTTTACAATTGAGATCATGTCTGCATTTTAATTTGGAAACAAAATTGATCACTGTGTATATAAACAAGGCCTGTCAAGTTATTACTTTGCAACTGCTTTGCAAACACATATTTAAGAGCAGCATGATTTATGATATAGTGTTCCAGAGAAATTATTTCACTTCATATTTCATATTTTAGTTTCCTATAAGAGATTGCTTTATATATGAAAATGGAATTCTTCAAGTTCTTCAGTAAATATTGAATTTCTTTGATAATGGTTTTTCAAAATAGATTCTTAAAAAAGATTTCTGTCTTTACTCCAATATATTGACTTCTTGCCCCAAATACTGTTTTAAAATTTACAGTGTTCATTTCTCTTATGTCTTCAAAAATTATAATAATGCTATTATTTTTAACAGTATTCTATATTATGGCATCCTAATATTACCAGATGAAGCTTGCAATTTAGAAGGTTCATATAATGTACACATTTTATATAAATTGTTTCTTCAATCACTATCACTTAAGGATGGCAGAATAAAGTCAATATTGAAAGTGACATTTGTTTTATAGCCATTTAAAATTTTCTAAGACTCATCCATTAGTTCATAATTTTGATATCTTACAAGCTTTCTCAATAACATAACCTTTAAATTAAATGTAATCTAAATTAAAAAAACATACCATTTAAAAGGACAAAAAAAACTGTTACAAGTATCTTCTCTTGCTAATTTTTATTGATAATATTCTACTCTGAAAAGTAGATTTAGGATTAGAGAAATGTTCATCCCTCTGCCCTTAACAGACTGCAACTGCATAAGGATAACTGATGGTGAATTCTAGGCAGGAATCCAAAGAAACTCTCTATTTTGATGGTTTAATATAAGAGCAAGGCCTACCTTTTTCTTCTTCTTTTTCTTCTTGGACATCCGTTAGTGGGACCACTTCTGGTTGCTCTACAATTGTGGTATCTTCTTGGTTTGATGAAAACTCTAAATAGAATGAGAAGGAAGGATACTCAAGGGTGTTTTAGTTGAAATCACTGACAAAACATAGTTACCAAAGCATAGAAAATTTAATTCAATTCTCCCAGAGTCCTCCAATTGTCAATAGGCATACAAAACAGAGCACTCTTGTCATTCTTTGTAAATCGTTGCCTAAAAATACACACGCACACCACTCGCACACAAGTCTGTATAAGGGTCATGGTTCACAGTTTCATCTCAGTCTCTGGTAACAATATGTCCTGGTTTCAGTACCTTCTGTTTCCATGTATGAGCTCTGTGACTCTTCCTCCATTTTTATCTCATTCTTCACTGAATCGTTCTCTTGTCCTGTTAAAAAGAGTGATTGGAAAAATAAAAGAAATGTGATATGCATGACCATAGCTTTATCCCTGGTTTGAAAAAGCAAAAATTTCAGAAACCATGTTTTAATCATACGTGGATAGATAGGTAGAAAACAGTTTTGAAGAAAGTGGAGGGTAAAACTATCATTTTACAAATCAAATTGATCTTAAATTATTTTATTAAAAATATCCAGATAATTTAGACAGACTCTTCTTTGAGCTGACTTGTATAATTAGTATTTGGCTTATGAATGTACTAACAGCAATGGACACAACCTGGAAGTTTTGAAATTTTAAATAATTTCTGAGCTGCACGAGTTAATTACATTTAAGTTTCCTTTAAGATTTAGATAGTTCCTGTATTGAGGATTCCTGGAAAATTAAAACACTACTTGCATGTTCATTCTTCCATCAACAGAGCATGAGAAACTTGAGTAACAAGAGCACACACAGATTGGGCCACCTACCAGCTCCACTGTTCTCTAATGGCACCTACTAAAATAAGCCAAGGTCAGGAGGGAATTCAGCCAGCTCTTAGTTACTCTGAGGCTGATTATCTATTAAGTATAATGCTTTTCTTCTACACACCCTGGCTTCTCCCCCTCCCCTTCGCAGTAGAGATTAAAACATTTAAGTGCTCATTAAGAGAGAAAATGGAAATCTTTCCATTTTGCCTATTAATAAAATATTTAATGCTGAGGCTATTTCACTGTTGAATAAAAAAAAAAAAATCCAGAGCTAGGGTTGGTCATAGGCATGAAGGGGATGCAGAGCTTGGACTCTTTGCCTGCTCACAGTCCTGTGGTAGATTGCATTACTGTTCCCACCCGTCCCCACTGCTTTCTGTGAGAGGGCGCTGCTTCCCTGTCTGTGAACATGTGACCTGTCATGGCCCCTGTGCGACAAGCGTATGTTCCCACCTCATTGATGCCAGGCCTATTCATGTGACTTGGTTTAAGAAAACGGCACAGCAGCAAGCACGCTGGGTACTACAGAAGTTCCAAGACCCATTTCTCTCTTTCTCCTGAAAGAGTATGCGCCCTCAGCCTAAAACTTGTGGAGCACAACCAAGCAGTGACGTGGCAAACCTTTGTGGCTGTAAGCTTTTGGGACTTTTGAGGTTGTTACTTCGACACAGATGACTTAACCTCTCATCTTTATAGCTTCCTCTTTAACACAGCTCTTCTTAATCTGCCTGCTATAGGACTTCCCCCTGGTTCATTCTCTGGCAGATTGACCAGGTTATAAAAATTTGGGAACATCAGTCTGGAATGAAACATTTCTAGAGGATAAACCTAAACTCACTTTGCAAATGGACTATTTTTAACCGATAACAACAACAATATGGTTTTATTGTTTGTGAATTATTAGATGCTTGTGTCTTCCTAAGGACAAAGACTTTGTTTCTTTGATGTCTGTCTTAAAGATAATAGAAATTGTGTTCTTTTGTTAAACTTAAAACGTGATTGCTCCTGTTCTTCAAAATTGTATTTGTTACCCTGTCAGGATGGCTCAGTTGGTCAGAGCATCTTCCATTACCCAAAAAGGTTGTGCCTTCCATTCCTGGTCATGGCACATACCTAGGCTGAGGGTTCAATTTCTGGGAGGCAACCAATTAATTTTTCCCCTCACATCATTCTCTCTCTCTCTCTCTCTCTCTCTCTCTCTCTCTCTCTCTCTCTCTCTCTCTCTCTCTCCCATCAACCATATCCTCAGGTGAGGATAAAAGCAATTGTACCTTTCCAGGTCTAAAGTGCCCTAGATAAACAAAATTTTGATTAGAGTGAGTTTGATTGTCTTTTAGTCATCCTTAGTTTTTTCATAGGGAAAATGCTTTCCAAAATTATTTCTAAAATTGTTTCTTTTTTTTGTAGTTACAAAAGAAAGGCAATTTCCTTACAGAAACACTGAAAATGCACGCAAGTACTGATATTACAGATATTTACAACTAAGGGGTTGCCCCTGTTAATATTTTAAACTGCTATCATTCCTGTGTATGCACACAAGTATGTACATAACTGTATATATATGTATATAAATATATGTTCCTGTTATGCGTGCATACATGCATATACAGAAATATATAAATGCTTTCATTTTTGCTTTTAACTCATTTTATAAGCATCTTTACACTGTCATAATTTCAGAAATCTTACTTTTAAAAGATGTATTTTATTCCATTTTATGAACAAACATTTGGATGTTTCCTTCTTTTGGGTCATTAAATTGTTGCAATGAACATTTTTGAGAAGAAATGTATTTATACTTTGGTGGGTATTAATTTAAAATAAATTCCCAAAGCATAATTTTTGGATCAGAATATGAACATTTCACCTTTTATTAGATTTTGTCAAAATTACTGATGAGGAGGTTATGTCCATTAGTCTCTCACTAATGGTGTGCATGTTTGGACACCATATTCAGACTAATGCTATGCATTTTCAATAATACTGACATATACTATATTCAAAAAGAAAAGATAAAATGTTTTATCTTCATTTCTTTAAGTAATGAAGAGCTGGGTAATGTCTTTATATTTATAAATAGAGGCCCTGTGCACAAAATTTGTGCACTTGGGTGGGAGGGCCCTCATCCCAGTCTGTGCCTTCTCACAGTCAGTGGATTGCCCCAAAGAGGTAGGCCCTGCACACCCAGTCAGGTCTTCACAATGGATCACCCCACAGAGGGAGGCCCCATCCACCTGCTGCACACCACCACTGCGTAGCCTGGGCCTTCCTCTTTGGGGCCATCGTGGAGCCTCCCGATTGACTACTCCACTGGCCAGTGGCCTGGGCCTCTCTCTGCAGGGCGATCATGCAATAGATCGTGCCCCTGCAAAGGGAGGCCCAGCACACCCGCCGCAGCCCCCAGTTGGTGGCCTGGGCCTCCCTCTTTGGGCCAATCATGGAGCTCCCTGATTGATTGCCAGGCTGGCCAGTGGCCTAAGCATCTCTCTGCAGGGCTATCATGGGGTGATGGCCAGGCCACTGACCAATTGCATTGCATCCCCCTTGGCTGGCCTGGCGCCAGTGGGTGTCATAGTGTGGTTGTCCGGAAGGTTGTCTGGATGGTCATTCTGCTGCTTGGTTGTTCGGTCGATTTGTGTTATTACAGTTTTATTACTATAGATGATTGCATTGTTCTTAGTAAATTATAATTGAGTTTTCTACCAATTTTCCTCTTGGGTTGTTTAATTTTTTCTTTTTATTTTTTTAAAAATATATTTTATTGATTTTTTACAGAGAGGAAAGGAGAGGGATAGAGAGTTAGAAACATCGACGAGAGAGAAGCATCGATCAGCTGCCTCCTGCACACCTACTGCAACCAAGGAACATGACCTTGACTGGAATCAAACCTGGGACCTTTCAGTCCACAGGCCGACGCTCTATCCACTGAGCCAAACCGGTTAGGACTGTTTATTTTTTCTTAAGGATTTCTGAGGTCTTTCTTTTTGTATTAAAAAAATTGTTATTTAAGCTGAGAACATTTTCCCAGTAGTTTTTAGAGTGTGTTTATAATCTTTACTTGCATGTCAAAATTTATAAATTTAGAATTAGCTATTTCTTTTATGACATATCTAATCTAATAAAAGAGTAATATGCAAATTAACCCTCACTCTGTTACACCTAAGCCACACCCACCAGCCAAGCCACGCCCACCAGCCAATCAGAGTGACTATGCAAATTAACCTCATCATAGGTGGCGGTTAATTTGCATCCACAGGCGAGCGAAGACAGTGAAAACTAAAGACAATTTAGAAGGAAGCCAAGTGCTGCAGAAGGGAGGCAAGCAGTGGAGAAGGGAACGGAGCCAAGGCAGCAGAGATGGGAGGGAGCCGAGGCGGCAAAGACAGGAGCCAAGGTGGGCTTCACTCCCTTCTCTGCTTCGCTCTGGCTCAGGAAGCCCTATTCTTGCAGGAATCTTCCTGCAACGGGCCACTAGTATTGATATATGTGTGCACACATATTACAGATATGTTTGTATGTATTTTATTGTCTATGTGAATATATTCAAAGCTCAAAAGTAGTCTTTAGCCCTAGCTGGTTTGGCTCAGTGGATAGAACACTGGCTTGCAGACTGAAGGGTCTTGGACAAGAGCACATAACTGGGTTGCAGACTTGATCCCAGCTCTAGTTGGGGCACCTGCAGCAGGGATGCATGCAGGAGGCAACCAATCGATGTATCTCTCTCATATTGATGTTTCTGCCTCTCCCCCTCCCTTCCATTCTCTCTAAAAATCAATGGGAAAATATCTTTGGGTGAGGATTAACGACAACAAAAAGTAGTGTTTATTTCAAAATACAAAAAGATACCATTTGGTACTTTTAGTCTAGTATTTTTATAGTTTCATTTTTTAAAAATTCTGTTTTATTGCTTAAAGTATTATAGAGTATTACATATGTATCCTCTTTTTTTCCCCCCTTGACCTTCCCCGGCCTCCCCTAACCCCCAGTGTTTTCTGTCCATTGGTTATGCTTATATGCATGTATACAAGTCCTTCAATTGATCTCTTTACCCCTCCCCCCAATCCTCCCCAACCTTCCCGCTGTAGTTTGACAGTCTGTTTGATGCTGCTCTGCCTCTGTATCTATGTTTGTTCATCAGTTTATAATGGTCTTTATTATCCATAAGTGAGTGAGATCATGTGGTATTTTTCTTTCATTGACTGGTTTATTTCACTTAGCATAATGCTTTCCAGTTCCATCCATGCTGTTGCAAATGGTAAGAATTCCTTCTTTTTTATAGTTTCATTTTTATATTTCATCCTTGATCCTTCTAGAATTTAAGCTGATGTGAGGAATGAGATTGGGATTCAGCTTATTTTTCCAAATGGTCAAATAGTTGTCTTAATACCATTCAGTGAGTCATCTGTCTTTGAACTGTCAGCCTAAATATGTACAGAAATCCCATATCTCCTTGGGTCTATTTCTAAACTCTTTATCCTGTTTCATTGATTAGCCTGTCCATTCCAACAGTAGTACTGCACTGTTAATCACATTTTTAAAGATTCCATGTCATTATTTAGTCTATTTTTTCTGTCATTGACTGAAAATAATATGGGAATGCCCCATTGCATTTCCAATGGGATTTTATTCATATTGTATCGTTCCATATCATCTGACACATAAAAACCCATTATTGTTATATTTAATCAGGGGTTTAAATATTCTATATGATAAAAGCCTAATATGCAAATTGTCCCCTCAGGCAGTCATTTGACCAGGAGTTTGACTGGGAGACCAGGAGTTGGACTACTTGCTATGACATGCTCTGACCACAAGGGGGGGGGCAGCACAGAACATGGCAGGTGTAGGCGATTGCTGCGACCTCTCCCGTCTATCTGGGAGTGGGGGTGACGGGGATGGAGATGCGGTGAGAATGCAGGGTGTCCACCAAGCTTGCTCTTATTCCCCCTGCTACCCTCCCCTGGGATACCCCACATCTATGTGGCCTCTGCTGGGTGAGCCAGGCCACACCAGCTGGAACCACAGGAGCCGGTCAGGCTCCCTGTGGGTTAGCAAAGGAGCTGGTCTGAAATGCTGGCTGGGAGAGAGCATGCTGGCTTCTCGGCTTCTGTGCAGCACTGCTGAGTGGCCCAGAGGCCCACACTGTGCCCCAGACTGTGGCATCTGGCTGCACTCACTCCATCTTCGCTTAGGGACTTGGGTACCATGACTCAGGTGGAGGGGGGCGTGTGAGAGGCAAGGTGCTGCCCAGGGCCCAGAGGTGAGCTGGGACCTGCCCTTCCACGCCAGATGCTTGTGCTTCGATTGCTGGCCAGGTGTAGGGAAAGTACCCGTGCATGAATTTCGTGCACCGGGCCTCTAGTTATTGATATAAAATCACAAACTTTCTCATTTGAGATATTTTGCTAGAAGCCTAACTGGATATATTCTAAAGCACTTTTCCCTGTGTTCTTTTGATGTTCATTTCCCAACTACACGTTTTCCTAACTTTGTATATTTAATCTCTTAGTATTTTACTGAAATTAATTGAATCTCACTGATTTTTACCCCTTAATAAAGTAACTTAATTATATTTACTATCATAACTATTTGAATGTATTTCTGCCATCTTATTTAATATATTGTGCTGTGTTTGACTATTTTTAAAATTATTGTTTGCATCTCATGTTTGGTACAATCTTTTCTGGGAAATTCAGAAAGTATGATATCTTCCTTTACTTCTGTTGTTATTTAATTCTATTTGTGAGTATCACAAACATTTTTAAATTATTCTTAAACCTAACATTGTCAGAACTTGTAGCATAGTATGATTTTTAGTTTTTCATTACCTTTATGGAAGACAGCCTTGTATGTAATAACCCTAATCCTCATCATAATCTTTCTTTTATAAACTCTACTGTTGATATTTTCTTTCTTTTTGTTCGCCCTGATATTCCTTCCTTATTACCTTTATTTCTTCTTTTCTATTTTAATCTATATAAATAAAAATGTAAATATTTGTTCAAAGTCTCAAATATCTGAAAGTTCTTCACCATTGCTTTGAAATTTTGACATGTTGCATTTGAATATGCACATATTTTTATATACCTACATTATATAGATGTCACA
>PVJC01028677.1:0-22387 GCA_004026665.1 Murina feae
ATACTTCAGTGACACATTTCTTTCTCTAGTTCCAGTAAATTTATTATCTCCCTCTTAATTAATGTTATTCCTTCCTCTTTCTTAATTAACTTTTCAGTCTGAACTTAAATCCTCCAGATTTTAAATTGCAATATTGGATTCTATTAGGTATACATCTTTAATTTGTTTCCCATGGTTTTAACTCTCAATTTTGTTGGAAAATAAATTGATTGTATTATACTTTAAATAAACTGTCCAAATCATTAGAGCCTCCTTGAAGTAGGTAGGTCCTATGTGATTTACTCACCTTCATTTCTCTTTTTATTTTTTAAATTACATTTTAAATTAAATTACTGTGTTCTCTCAAAGCCATTTTCCCTATGAGTTCTATTATAATGAAGATAAATATCATCTCAATTTTCTTTTAAAATAAAAATTATAATTTTTAAAGTTATTTAATCTTCACTGAACAATATCTATTTTTCTCTTAATTGGTTAATCTGTACATTCACTTTGATATTCCTATCAGGCCATTTGTTTTCCTCAAATGCCTAGCTGTCTTTGATTTTCTATCATATTTATTTGTAATCAATGAGGTGTATGACCATAGATGATTGGATAGTCGATCTAAGCTTCTTGTGACAATCTGACTAACATTTGCTGATCACCTATTGAATACCAAGAGCTGAGTGAAATTATTTTTGTGAGCTAATTTAATCTGTACAATAATCCTATGAGGTATCACTTTCTCCATTTTATTTTTTTAATATATTTTTTGTTGACTTCAGAGAGGAAGGGGGTAGGAGAGATAGAAACATCAATGATAAGAATCATTAATTGGCTGCCTCCTGCACACACCTTACTGGGGATCGAGACTACAATCTAGGCATGTGCCCTTGACCATAATCAAGCCTGGGACCTTTCAGTCTGAAGGCTGACACTCTATCCACTAAGCCAAACCAGCAAGGGCACTCTCTCCATTATAAAGGTGTGTATTGGGGCTCAGGGAGTTTAACTCGTGCAGTAATGGGAATAGAAAATAGTAGAACCAACTCTGGATGTGTCTGGCTCCAAATCCCCTGCTAGTTCTGTAATAGCATGCTAAATGAATGGTGTAAGTTGGATGCTGGAACATGGTGAGTTGTTTGTATTTTATTATTTTTTAAAATAAGAGAATAACATGAGAAATAGTGTATCTTATTTTCATTTTACAAATTCAGAAAATCCTACCTAAAGAAAATATTTTTAAATGCATTTTATTGGTGGCATAAATGGTGGGTTATACTGTGTTCCTCCCATTCATTGAAATCTAACCAGTGATTATAAATGTATATATTTTCCCCTCTTCATAGATTATTCAGAGATGGTGACAAAGATGCAAATATTTGTGTTTTTCAATGTTAAATCAAAGCTAAAACAACAGGTGTTGTGCACTGGAGCTCACAGACTATGAGAAAGAAACAGTAGAAGTGGGTTAACTTAGCTCAGTGCTTCCCTACTGCATCCTCCTCACTAAATAAAATATTAGAAAAGGAAAGCTCACATAGCAACCTCTTATTTTGTTCCTTCCCCAGTGAGTTAGGGTACATGTGACACTATTAGTGTATGCCAGATACTGGGAATTTTATGTTTGTGGATGCTTGCATTTTTGTTTGTTTGTTTACAATTCTGGATCTTTGTTCCGGGATACAGTTAAATCATTTGTTTTATCGTTTTGAGGCTTGTTTTTAAAATGTGTTCATTTGGGGGACAGCAGCCTTTATTTGGGAGCTAATTTATCCTACTGATAAGGTAGCAGCCTTTTGAAGACTCCACTTCATGCACATATATTAGGACATATTTCCACTTTGGCTGATGAAATTAGGAACTGTTCCTGGCCTTGGGTGAGTTCCTAGTATTATTCTTCCTGCATCTTTTTTCATGGTTCTTTGCTAGGTATCAGTAGTTTGTCCTTGTGCACTGATCAGTATTAAAGGCTGAAAGCAAAACTCTGAAGAGCTTTGGCACTCTCTCTTTGTGAAGCTCTGTTCTCTCTAGTATTCTGCCCCCAGAATTCTAGTTCCCTGGGTCTCCCAGAAATCCAATTGTGTTCTCTTCGACTCAGATGGACTGCCAGGCTCCACTCCTGTTGCTCTCTTTCCATTGTTGCCTCAAAATTCTACTCAGTCAGTAGGGACAATCATAGGGTTCATTTTGTTTGCTTGCTTTCTCTAGGGGTTCACTGTTTTGCACATTGATCACTGTTACTTAATGTGTGAAACGTACTGTTTTGCATATCTGTCTTCTTTTTGATTAAGACTGGAGGGTGTATTAATCAACTTGGGCTGCTATAACAAAAAGATGTAGACCATGTGGCTTAAACGACAGATATTTACTCTCACAGTCTGGAGGGTGGGACCTGTAGGTGCTGGCAGTCAGTTCTTGGTGAGGACGCTCTTTCTGGCTTGCAGATGACTGCTGCCTTCTTGCTCTGACCTCACATGTAGAGAATAAGATAGAGAGAGCTCTGGGCACTGTTCCTTTTCTTATATAGACACTAATTGCATCATGGCAACTCTAAATCTGTGACCTTATTTCAACCCAGTTACTTCCCAAAGGCTCCACCTCCTATTGCCATCACACTGCGGGTTAGGGCTTAAACACAGGAATTTGAGGAGGGACACAAACCTAGTCCATACAAAAGGTAAAGTCAGTCTCTATGACTGTCGACTGGAAGTGAAATTTTCAGTTAATTTATGTCTACTTGAATCTAGTTAATAAAATTAGCTGTTAGAATATGGATATAGACAGCATTGCTTTCCACTCATTCTTACTTTAGGCTAGAACAAATCGGTTTAGGGATCATGAATTTAAAAATGTATTTTAAAAGATACCAAACATCTTGTGGGAGAAAAAGGCAAATACTTGGAGGATGAATGGCTTGTGTCAAACACCTAGATTGTTTTGACATTTCAGCCAGAAGTTTTACACCCTGTGGATGTAGCCTTATTTTACATAAGGTGAAAGACATTTTATCATGCAGACTTCATTCACTCGCTTTTGAAATATGGTTGAATATAAAAGACACTAACACAGAAAAAGGCTGGTTTGTTGATAAGCAGGCTGGCTGGGAGGTGAGGCTCACTGCCCAGCCAAATTGCTTGAGAGTGCTTTAAAGACTAAACCCAATCAAATAACAATATCGGGGCTATTCACCATGCGCACCTTAAAAAGACAACACATAAAAACTCATTACAGAGGACTTGCCAGGGATTTAGACTTGGAAGACATGTCTCCAATGAGTCAGAATGGCAGGGAAAGGTTGTAATTACAGTTTGCACCCAGTAAATTATTGGCTTTGCACAGCCTTTAAAATAAAACAAAACAAAAAAACCCACAATTCTGTGTTAGTTTGAAAAGTTCCAAACATTTCAATGGCCCATCTTTCTCTTCATGTATGCCAACACACAGAAGTCCCAGTTTACCACACATTTACTAAGACTTTGAGCAAAATAGTGTGTGCTAACTATAGGACATTCAACAATAAGTCTGATTTCTGAAGGAGGAGATTTAACAATAACAACAAGTGCATCCAAATATTCATAATCCAAGGCTCTGTGTGTTTTGTGCCATAAATATGGTGTGGAAGAGACGATCCAGGGAGAGAGGCTTTCCCTGAATTATTCTCTAAGGGACACTTTCCTAGAGAAGGTTGACTGTAGAGTAGGTGGTGAAAGGTGAGCTGATTTCCGCAGGAGGAGATAGGAGTGATGAGAAGTGACTCAGGGGAGAAGCAGCAAACCACAGGGAGGAAATTTCAAAGGGGGAGTTGCTCAGTGTACATAGAAGATTAACTGGAAGGACTAATGGAAGAGAAAAGTTGGTCCCGTGATTATAAAGAGCTTTACAGGACAGGCTAGCAGGCTGTTTTGAAAAGGTAGACCACTCCTGACCTCCCATCTGGAACACAGCAGGGCAAGGTCCAAAGTTTACAACTCCCTGTGGTATGAATCAAGGAATTGCCCTTTATTAGTGAACTTAAATAGACCAAAGATTCACAAGGAAAAAAGAAATCACGGGATTCCTGACTCTGCTATCATTCCACAGAGAAGTGTGTTGCAGTCAAAGGCACAGAGTTGAGCTTGACAAGAACCATGCAGTAGTCAACAGTCCACTTTTCCTTGTTAACTTTCACTTCTTATAGTGCTTATTATATACAGGAAATGGAGAGGGGATGGGAGGGTAGATTAGTCAATCAATGGATGTATTAGGGCTCTCCAGATTTTATATATATATATACTAGTGGCCCAGTGCACAAAATTCATGCACATTAAAAGGGGATTAATTAGAGGAAATATTTTAATATTCCTATTTGCCCTTTCTCTATAATAGAAGTGTCAGAGATTAAAGAAAATTAGTAAAACGTATATGAAAATCTTCCTCCTGTCAGAGTCTGGGGTGCACCATGGAACCCAGAGTCAAGTCTTCAACCACCCAAGTGCACCTCAAAATTGCTCAAGACCCAAACCTGGATGGCCCCCCTTCATTGGGCTAGATCCAGACCCAGTCGGTCCCACGCTGTCAAGCCCTGCCAGGTGGGGGAGGGGTGCAGCCTCACGTCCCCTGGGTGCCAGGGCAGGGGGGCACAGCCTGAGGTTCCCCATCAAGCCCTGCTGGGTGAAGGGAGTAGCCTGTGATCCTCCAGCCTGGCGCTGGGGCAAGGGGCACAGCCTGAGGTTCCCTGGCCTAGCACCAGGGTGGAGGGCACACCTTGAGGGCCCCCGTCAAGTCCCACTGGGCGGGGGGGCACAGCCTCAGGTCCCCTGCCCTGAGGCCAGGGCGGGGGGCATGGTCAGAGGTCCCCCGGCATGGCACTAGGGAAGAGGGTGCAGCCTGAGTTCCTCTGGCCTGGTGCTAGGGCGGGGGGAGCAGCCTGAGGTCTCCTGTCAAGCCCTGCAGGTGGAAGGCATGACCTGAGGTCCCCTGTCAAGCCCCATGCAGGGGGTGGGTGGGCGCACAGCCTCAGGTCCCTGCTGATTGCTCCTTAAGGCTCGTTATGGGAACTTAGCCTCAGCTGTGGGTGCAAATTGACCAGAGTGACAGTCAATTTGCATATTCCCTCTTTATTATATAGGATACACACACACACACACACATATACATATATGTATATCTATTATTAGGAATTAGTTCAGGTTGTCATGAAGGCTTATAAGTCTCATGATCTACTGTCTGCTGGCTGGAGACCAGGGAAGCTGTGATGTAGTTCCACTCCAAGTCTGAATGCCTGAGAACTAGAGGAGCCTATGGTGTAATCCCAGGCCAAGGGCAGGAGAAGACTCAGGCAGGAGGAGGGAAGCCAAGAAGTTTGGATTCCTCTTTTCTTCTTCTTTTTGCTCTATTTATGTCCTTAACAGATTGCCCTCCCCAATGTGCATGAGTATCACATCATCCACTTTACAAGATTTGAATGCAGGATTCAAACGCTCACCTCATCAGAAAACAATCACACCAACATACCTAGAAATAAAGTTTAACCTGGGCAGCCCTTGGCCCAGTCTGTCACACATCAAAATTATGCATCATAGAAAATGAATAGATAGATTACTTGGTCACATGAGTCTGAATCTGTGGTGGCTAATTACTGGAAGTGGCAGGGGAAGGAAGGAGTCAGAATTTGGAGATCCTGGGACTCATAAGATGTTGCAGAATCCTCTATGGTTGGAGTAGGCCATTTCAGAATTTGAGTTTTGATGGGAGTCCCAAGGTTCAACCAGCTGCCAGGGTCACTTTTGGACAATTCTATGCATTATGCCATCCAAGGATTGGCATTAACAGGGTTAACAGAGGTTATAAAAAGCAAACAAACAAAAAGCAAAAACATCAGGTACCAAACAGAATAAAAATGCAAATGATGGGATTTGTGACATACCAGAAAGATTGCGGATATTCAATGTTAAATTTCTAAACACACACACATATCCATCCTATTTAGGCCTTGAACATTGTCTGTGACCCTGATTTTACCAATAGCAATATAGGTAGTAGAGCTCCAAAATCTAGCAGACTTCCATATTAAACCAAACAAGATACAGGGCTGTGACAATAAATTGGGTAGGGGGAGATAGATATTAGCAAGAACCTGAATAAGGTCAGCAGGATTTGCTGACCCATTTGATGTGGAGTGAAATAAATAAGAGTCAAGGATAATTACCTCATGAAGACAAGTGACCAAGGACACAGTAGATCGTACCATGAATGGTAACAAGAAATTTAGAACAGAAGCCAGTTTTTGTGGGAGGTGGGCATTAATTTGCATTATCAATACATTGGATTTGAGAAGTCAAATTATTTAGCTAGAACACATTTCATGGATTAGGCACTCTGCCATGCATTTGATATAAAATACTCATTTAGTGCTTATAATTATTCTATTAAGTAGAAACTATTATAACCCCTCTTTATTGGGAAGGAAACTAAGACTTAAGGAAGTTAAGTGATTTGATGATGATGCCATTCATCTAGCAAAGTCCAAACAAAAGTCTAATTGATGTCAAAGCTAATCAGCTACTGAATCGATACCAAGGTTCCAGCCAAAAGGCCAGATCCGATCTCAGGGCAGGAACGGGCACTGAGTCATCTACGTTGTCATGAGAGAAGGAGCTACAGAAAGAAACAGTTTTAAGGGAACAAGTGAAGACCAAGAGAAAGATAGCTATGAACAGAACATTGGCATGGCCTAATTTGAGTGGGGAATGAGACATGGGAAGGAATAAGGGCATGGAAAGAAGAGAAATCAGAAGGCAGAAGTGGGTCTGAGTCCCAGAAAATTTCCAGAAAAGTCTGTAATCTGAAGCATAGGTTGTTGGCAAACAGGGAAGAAAACTGGAAGATTATCGGAAGCTTTGGAACAACAATGGCAAATACCTGAAAGGTGCTTCTTATATGTCAGGGATTGTTTTTAGCGCTTTACACATATTAATTAAATGATTATCACAAGTTTATTAGTCTATTTTATAGATTAGAAGTAAATGCACAGAGAAGCAATGCCCAGTCAGTCACTAGCAGAGCTGCAATGTTTCCAGTGAGTCTAGTCCAGGCACCCACATCCTTCCCCATGATGCCAGTCTCAGGGGAAGGGTACCTGCCCTGACTAGGCTGTAGCATGTGAAATGGCTAAGTGACAGCTTTCCCCATCTGGCTATGTAGCAGTGGTTTCTTCCTTTTCTGCAGAATCCTAAAAAAAATTACTTATGGGGAGTTGGCGACCAGAAAGGATTAGAGTAGTTCTGCTGCCATGGCAACACTGCAGCTTCTGTGGTCCTGGGGCTGGATCTTGACAAGTGGTCTGAGGCCTTAAAGGCGAGGACTCCTACTTTGGTGGGGGTTTCTTGAACTACCTGCCACTTTCTTTTTCGCATATTTTCTCCAAAATAGCAGAGAGGCCGAGTGGAACCACATGTTTGGTAAGAAGGAGAAGAGAGGAACTGAAGAGCAAGGGACCTGCGTCAGTGCTAAACAAAAGGGGCCCTGATGTCAAGGTCAACAGCCCCTTCCATTCTGAGTCACACCTGTGCCCTGATCGGAATCAAGCCATGACCTCCTGGTTGCTTTGCTATGAGCTACATGGCACAGGCTCCAGAGATGTGAACTTCCTCTTCATTATACCAAATGGCAGAAAGTCACCTGCCAACACCGAGGGAAAGGTAAGACTCTAAACAACGCTCAGCAATCCTTGGCCTTGAAGGAGACACTCTCCCAGAACAAATGCTCCCTTGCCATGCTCTTCTTCTCCATCAGCCTCAACCTTGGCCGATAAACACTTGAACAAAAAGAAAAATAAAGACTGAACAACAGTAACAGGGTTCTAACAATTTAATAAGACCAAATCCCTAGGATGGCCCTAACCTCGAGTGCTGCCTGAGAAAACTCAAGGCTGCCTAAAGAATTTGCTGCTTGTTCCAATGAACATCTGACATTAGCACCCCTGCCCACCCACCCCAAGTCTGGGGGAAGAGGTAGCAGCTGAACTTCGAAAACCCAGTTAGCAAACCCAGAGATTTCATATGGACCAACTTTTTCATACTTTTTTGTAATTTTTTACTTCCCTGGCTCACCCCACCCATTCATTCCCTCATCCTCCTTTTCTTATGCTCAATCATCAACTGAAGCTGAGTCGGTTCATGCTGCGTTCTTCCTATTGCCATAGTTATTACTGATTAAAATCTGTCCTTGCCTTTTAACTACAGTCCGGCTCTATCTTTGACAGTCTGCATAAGAATACCCTCTTGGCACCTTTAATCTCCCGTTTATTAATTTCTTTGAGTAGGGGCATTGCCAGCTTTGGCTGTAAAGCTCAGCATTTTTCCATCTTAGTACATTAGCTGGAGCAAAAGTGGACGTGGATTATCCTGGAGGAGATCCTGGGTAATTGAAAGGCCTCTGGCTCCAGAGAGGGGCTGACTAGGCTTTGAATAACTGCTCATATTGTCTTGAGCCCCAGAGGCCTGAATCCCTCGGCCCCTATTTTCCTGAATTTGTGACCTCTGCAAGCACCCCACCAGCTCCCTGCTTCTTAATATCCCCCATTCTTCTGCCTCCATCAGTTTACTCGGTGAACTGATATTCCATCAGTTCCATCAGTGAAGGGCATGTATAGGGCAGAGGAGGCAGACCAGAGCCAGGGCTCACCAGGGGCCAGTATGCAGACTTTTGTCTTTGGAATAGGTGTTACAAACACTGAAAACACCTCTGTGTCAGTGGTTTCCAAACTTTGCTTCAGATTGTAATCAGTTGGGGGGTCTTTGAAAACTATCGATCCCTAGTTCCCTCACCCAGACATCTGATTAAACTAGGATGCAATAGGCATCTGAATTTGAAAAGCTCCCCAGGTGATTCTGATATATAGAGAAGTTTGAGAACTGCTGGTCTACATCACATTTAGTTCCTTAAGCAAGTACAGTAAAATTTGAAAAGGTTCATAAATCTTCAAAAATCTTATACTTGTAACTCTTAGTGATAAAAGTGTTAATAGTAGCAATGGCCTCATTGAGTACTCCATAGGTAACAAATGTTTCATATTCATTAATTTATGTAACAACCCTGAGGTAGGTGGCATTCTTCAATCTCATAAATGGGGAATCTGAGTCTCAAATATCTTAGAAATCATGGTTCAAACCTAAGAGGTAAATGAAGAATATGGGTAGGATCTGAACACAACATTCACCCCAAACCAGTTAGTCTTAACCACTATACCACACTGCCCCTAAATGGGGCTCTTCATTCTAGATGCTTGAAAAGTAGCTTTGAACACGTAGCCTGTCCAGGGGAGACTAGATCCAACACACATTTACTCAAGTTGGCATGGCGGACTTTTGTCAGTATCTAGTATGGTGTCATGCTTATTTAAATAGCCTTTCTAAACCTAAATCTCTTAGCAAAGGTTGCCAGCAATCAGGCTTGGTCAGTAGGTGACTGAGTAGCGAAGATATAACAAGTGTCAAGGTTAAAACCAATGAGTTTGAGTCCTGTCTGGTATGGCTCAGTTGGTTGGGCATCATCCTGCCATCAAAAGGTGCAGTCAGGGCACATGCCTGGGTTGCAGGCTCAATCCCAATAGCTGGTGTGTAGGAAGCAGCAAACGATGTTTTAGAATTAACCAGCATAGTATGTATACCACATTGAAGTAAAACTCTCCCCCCCCCCTCTCTCTCTCTCTCTCACACACACACACACACACACTTCCAGCAGAAAATTGGGGGAAGGGATAGAACAAAGGGGAGATAAACACAAGTGCATTAGAAGTCAAAATTGCAAAATTTCACAGGGGGAGGTACTTGACTATAGAGGCCTGTCAGTCTAACCTGGGAAAAAGATCATTGGCTAGGGGGTGAGCCAATGGAAGCTTAGGAAGATGACTGGTTATTTTTAAGAGTCCTGGTTAAAACCCCAAGGAAACAAAGAGCAGAGAGCACCACCCCACCTCTTTCCTCCTCCCTCACTGTGCTCACATGACACACAGTCACCTCCTTTGTTTGTGCCCCGCCTCGCCATCTGGGAACATTGACCTCATGGGTCCAACAGCTGCCAGGGCCACGGAAGACCACCTGGGTTCTGAAAGGACTAAGCTTTAATATGAAGCGGGAATCTGCACATTGGCCTTTCTTTGCCTTGGCTTTGCTGAAGACAACACTAGACTTTTTCCATGCCAGGACAGATGGAGATCAGACATTGAAAACGCAGGAGGGGAACTCCTTTGATTTTGCACTACAAAGAAACCTTGCCACACTACAACCTCCCCTGCCTGGGTCTGTGAAATGCTTTTCTCTCGATCGATCCGTGGAAGAGCCTAATTTCACCTGACACCATATCTGCTTCCATTCCCCCCATCGTGGCTGTGACTGGGACTCAGGATGAGGTTTAAGGAGAAAACTTTGAAGCTGAGCAACATGGTTCTTCACATGGTGTGGCCACAGTACCACAGCTCCCCACGGGGATTTGCAGAGCCCCCAGAATAACCATGCAGTTAGCTTTCTCTTTGCTTGGAGGGTCTAGGCTAAGTGAGGTACCCTTAGACTCTGGTGACACCCAGTCTTTCCTGATTCCTAACTCATAGCCCTGGAGTAACTATCCGTTCCATGTTCCATTTCTGTGTTTGATGTGGTCAGTCAGGCTGCAAAGGGGCACTTCCTTTCTCCCAAATCACTTATGCGTTTGCCTCCAGACATCCATGGCCAAGATGAAGTGGACAGACTTTCTTACAGACAGAAGCCTCTAGTGTATGCTGAGTCGGGAAAAGTAGTTTTACAGTTGTGAGTACACGAAACACAGAGTTTAGCCATGTATTATTGTTGATGAGTTGTTGTATTATTTTCCATATCAACAACTATAGACCTGCTTTGCCTATGATGCATTTTCTCAGTCCTGCAAGGTCAACGTTCTCTCACTTCAGAGTCACCCCTCTCTATTCTTGTCCATCTCTCTGATGTTTCTCACTTTTGTGACATGCAAGTGTTGGTCTCCCCATAGGCATTGCTTCTCTAGCTATAACAACACTAGACTCGCCTTTCCAAACTGGAGTTCCAACCTGGTCTCTGTGCAGAGGTGGACTTGCCACAAGTCACTGAGGATTCCCACTGAAAGCTCCGCAGGGCAGATCCAGCATCATGTTCACATGGTCATATGCTATCTTAAAGTTAGCAAAAAGGTGCTATGTAACCCAAGTCAGTTAAGACTGCCACGTCTTGCTGCTTTGACTTGGGGTCTGTATAACAATAACTTAGTGGGATATATTCCTTCTGGTTCACAATCACATTATGCTATTTTCCTAAATTTTGTAATGTTTTTGGAATCTGTCAGCCTTTTAAAATGTGTAATATGTTGTGACTTATATCCTCATTTGAAAGAAACACTCATTTTCGTAGCTAATTTTGTATGAAAATACCCAATTACATACTTTTCAGGTTCTAAAAAGTGGATCCACTTCTGCTTATATTTAAAAAAAAAAAAAGAATACAACTAGTGTGGGATTCAACACCTTCCCTCCCTCTGGGCTGCTCATATTTTTTCTAAATTTCCCTGACCCTCAACCACTGTCTACTCCATTCCCCCTCCATGTCATACATACTCAACTTTCAAGTCCTGTGCGTGACTCTGAGTTCTGTTTATCCTTTTGAACCCTAGCTACACCACATGTTAAGGTCAAGGTAATAAGCCCACAGTTATTCATCTCTACATTATCTTAAGTTCCGTAGATGAGGAAGCAGGCTCAGTGAGGCTACTCTGCCCATTGTCACGGAGTGCAGATGTCAGGAGCCGGCACCTGCTCTTACCTGAGAGCAGCACCATTTTTAAGAATGACTCCCCCACATCAGCCCAGCGTCATCACTGAACCCTAAGGTACTGATGGTGTCCACCTTCTGAACAGCCAACTCTTTGTGCTAATAATTAACTATCTTGTAGACATATTTCTTACATCCTTCCTCCATCCTAACTATAGTACGTTAACCTAAAAATCTGGGGTGAGATCTTATCCCCCCTTGGTATCTTCTGCAGGCCTCCTGCATGCAGATGAGTTAGTGCTTGTTACACAGAGGTGTAAAGGAACTGCTCAAAAAGCTATTAAAAAGCTATAATCAGAGCAGCTGAAGAAAGAGATCAATTCCAGTTCATAAGAGTGTTAAAACTTTGGAAATAGGTAGGTGTCTTGGTCCCAACATGTTAATACCAGAGTAGAAAAGAGAAGGTAAAAGATGGGTTTTAGAGATATCTTTAACTCCACAATATCAAGAGAAGTATTTAAAAATTATTATTCACAGGGAAACACAATTCCATGTGTCTTGATGCTGACAGTTCCCTGCAGGTGATTAGACTGAAAAGGAATTCATAGTTTTTAGCTTATAGTTGAAAAATCATGTAGGGACTTTGAAATCCATTTCCATTCTCTAACCTGGAATGATGAATTTTTTTTTTTTCAGTATGCAATCTATAGGCATCTGCCGCCACATGAATGCTTGGAAAATCCCTCTGCTGTCTGGCCATTGGAGATTCATTTAAATCAGGATCCTATAAGAAATATTAGATATTTTATTCTGCACAACATGTCATCACTAATAATCACAATTGTTTAGCTTGTTAAATATTACATTAATCACACTTCATTTCCTTTTCAAAGGAAATATAAAAAGAAAATATATTTTATTAAGGATAAAGCATAGGTTTAAGTAGTTACATATAATTATTAGTATTTATTAAATGCTTACTATATGCCAGATATTGGGGTAAGAGGTTTCTGTGCTTAATCCTAACACAATGCTGAGGAGAGTTTGTGAGAAATGTATTATTGTCCACTTTTTAGTGGACATGGTTCAGGCCAGGAGAGCCTCAATGGCATGCTGAGGTCACACAGCTAGCATCTGGCAGACCTGCATTGGAAACTAGGCAATTGAGTTCCAGAAACCACCATTCCACCCAAAACAATGCATCTATCGAGAGAGACTTTGAACATTTTTTTATTCAAAACTCTATTTTCTTAGTTACACTGTTTCAATCCCTTTTGCAATTACCTTATAAAAGGTTATTAAGCCTCAGCTGGAAACCCTGTTATTGCTGCTTCTGGAGAAAGTTCATTCTATTTTTGGACAGCTCTGTTGTTAGGAAATTCCCTCTTATATTGAGCTAAAATCTAACTTAACTCCCCATTACCCGAGTGAAGGGAACAGGTTGGGAGAAAATGTCCTCAGATATGAGGCTAGGCAGGAAGGAAAAGGCCAGAGTGTGAAGAGCTCTGCAGGCCACATCAGCCTCCAGTCCCAGTGTGAGACGGAAACTGGCAAAATTCTTCCTGTTCACATCCATCTCCCATCCTGCACCTACATGGCAAGTTGTCCAACTGCAGTGCAGAAATTTATGTGTCTCATCCTGCATTTGACACTGTTGGGATCTGCTCATTACTCCCATGTAAATATATTGTTGTCCCCTGATTCTGACTTTTAGTATACTGGCTACATCTTTTTTTTTAAATATATTTTATTGATGTCTTACAGAGAGGAAGGGAGAGAGATAGAGAGTTAGAAACATTGATGAGAGGGAAACATCTATCAGCTGCCTCCTGCACACTCCCTACTGGTACATGCCCTTGACCGGAATCGAACCTGGGACCCTTCAGTCCGCAGTCAGACGCTCTATCCACTGAGCCAAACTGGTTAGGGCGGCTACATCTTTTAATGTTCTACATTCATCACACCTATTGAGAAGCTCCCAAGAAAACTCTTACTGGGTGGTGCCTAAAAATTAAAATCGAAGTTGTCGAGAGTATCAGCTCTCTCTTCTCATTTTCTCAGCTTTCTCTATCCTAGGAGTTTCAGCAGCCAAATGACTACTGGGTAAGAAACAGTAAAAGATCATAAAACTGGGATTGTTGTAGCCAAGGCGGATGAATGGTGTCACACAAGAAATAAAATGGTATTTATGTTTCTGCTTAATGGAGAATCAATATTTAGCTATGACCTAATTGGAGAGCTTCTGTTTGAATATAGAAAGGAAAAAAAGTGTCGAGTCTTAAAATACCACCCACTGCCCCTGCTTTAAGAACAGTGTGCAATCAAGTAGCCAGACAGAGCAAATACACGAGGCTGAGACGGAAGTAAGGAAGCTGACCCAAGAAAGCAGAAAGACAGGCATTCCTCCCTGGCCACAGAAAAACCCACAGCAAGCAGGCTGGCTTTTTGCAGACTAGAGTGCAGGGAGAGTGCCCCTTAGGAACACCTGGTACAGACTTTGTTCCTTCAAACCTGAACTTTCCGTGGCTGTAGCTGTAGCGAAGAAAAATCTCTGCAATTACAGTGAAGACCTTGATATAAGAAGCAACCACCCCAGCCACCGGGGAAGGACCCAGGAGATGCAGCCACAAAGGAAATTAAGTTCTGCTAAGACAAAGAAGTAAGGAACTCTGGGTGGGGGGAAACAAAATAAACAAAACAAAATTCCATTCCCATCCGTGTTCCCAGGTGACCACAGAGAGTGGATATTAGTAAAGAGAGAATGAAAGTTAAGAGTGTGCTATGGATAACTTTTATTTTACCATATGTAATGATTCCCAAATTGGTATTTAATGAACTACATACACATGGCCTTATTCTTAATAGCCCAGCTATCTTCTCATAAGTTAGAAAGAACACTATCATTAAAAAAATTAGTGATAATAACTCTCCCTCTGTATCATGTCAAATGTCTGGTCTGAGCTAACCCTAACTGAAAATCACACTTAAAACTCACATTTATGGCTCTGGGGTGACATTGTGTAGACCAGAGAAGCCATCACTTCTACAGCATCCTCTCAGGAAGCTCATAGTCACCACACATAGGTATATGTCCAGGCAACACTCAGCTTTGGGGAACAGTTTTGCCTCTTTTCTCAACATGTTTGATGTTTTGAGTAAGGGGTACATTCCAGTGTAACATACCTCACGCCAAACCTCATCCTGTTAAGCCCTGTTAAATGAGAGAAATTCTTAGTACAATGTATATGGCCCTCCCCACATGCCCTCGCTTAAAGCAATGACTTTAGTTTACCCCTTTCTGAATTCTCATTTTTACTCTTTGGCACAGGTTTACACATCCCAGTTTTATAGTATTTGAATAAATTGCAGCTCAAAGGCTTTATATGTCTTTTCTAAACTCAAATTGCTGAGGGATGGGAAAGCCTGTATCTGCTTTCTACCCAGTAGTCATTTACAGGCTTGATGCAGTTCTTAAGTTTTACTACCAATGCCTTTCCAAGTCCTTTCTCCCATGGCACTCACAGCACTGTGATTCTGTCTTTTATGTCCTGCCTTTTATGGACTGCCGTTGGCTCGCTACCTTCCAAGTGCTATTAAAGTTCTGTGTGTCTCAGAGCCAGGGCCACCCTCTAACCTCTGCTGGGCACAGGGCAAAGATAAAAATGCAGATCCACATTCGCTTGTCTAACTATTGAATTTCTATATCAATCCAACAAACAGTTTAATAAAATATGTGTGATCCTCCTCACTTGACAAATATATCTCTATAAAGAGCAGGAAGGCCATATTCCAGTACAAAATTATCAAAACTCTTGCCTAGAATGTGGTGGTGCTAAAAGGGATGGGTCCTGGACCCCAGGGAGCCTCGTCTGCACACCTCATGTCCCGTTCTGCGCCGAGAAAGGCCTTTAATTTAACCACCCAGGAGTGTGCACACTGAAAGTGTGATGCACCTGGGGAGGCAGACCTGGAGGAGAAGCCTGCAGAGGCCTTGGAAAAGGGCTTGGAGCTATTTAGCAAGGAATTCTGGGATTCCAGGAGCCTGCATCATGTGAGAGGGGAAGGTGCTAGTTTGGGGGACATGTTTCATTGGTCTCATGGATGCCTAACCTTATGGCAAATGATGAAATTAGCACAGAGCAGGATCTTCTTTGATGGCAATACTGCTTGAGATTTCTCCAAATCTTGGCTTCTCTCGTTGAGGAGCATTGAAATAATGAGGAAGAAATGGGCCAAATGCCCAACAAGTCGCTTTGCCAGTCACGCTGCTCTTTTAAAGACAAATCCCGTCACCTCTTTAGAATGAGTTCCTTCCAAGTACATGCCCAGTGCTTTGCTACACATCCAAGTCAGGCACAGAGAATATAATGTGAAAAATTGATTCTGAAATCTTTTACTTCTCCCAAGGACCTTATGTATTTTATTTTAAAAGAGGTTGTACTTTAAACCACAGAAATAAATTTTGCTAGCGATAAAATTTTTAGCAACACTGGAAATATATTTGGGGACAGAGATTTTCTTGATCTAAATCTGTATTTTTTTGCTAGGGTTGTAGTAACAAACTACCACAAACCTGGTGGCTTATCACAACAGAAATGTATGTTTCACAGGTGTGAAGACCAGAGTCTGCAGTCAAAGTGTTGCCGGAGCCACGCTCCAGCTGGAGACCCTAAGGCTGTAGTTCTCAACCTCCTGACCCTTTAAACACAGGTCCTCCTGTTGTGACTCAACCATAAAATTATTTTTGTTACTACTTCATAACTGTAATGTTGCTACTGTTATGAATCATAATGTAAATATCTGATATGCATGATGGTCTTAGGCGACCCCTGTGAAAGGGGCGTTCGACCGCCAAAGGGGTCGCGACCCACAGGTTGAAAACCCTGCTCTAAGGGATGCATACTTGGCTCTTCAGCACGTGGTGGCTCTAGGCACTCGTTGGTTTGTGGCTGCATTGCTCCAGCCTCTGCCTCCATCTCTCCTGGCCTTCTGTGCTCTGTCTTTAATCTTCCTCTGCCTTCCTAAGGACACTGGTCACTGAATTTAGGGCCCATGTGGATAATTAAGATGATCCACCTCAGAATACTTAATTGCATCTGCAAATACCTTATTTCTAAAATAGGTTACATTCACAGGTTGCAGGTGAACCTATCTTTCGGGTGTAACCATTCAGCTCACTACAACATCAAATTCTGCTACCTAGGCAACCTCCTGGTGCACCTACAAACTGAAGGCCAACCTGCTGCAGGCCTAGGAAGCAGGAAATGCTGAGGTTGGAGTCCCACTGTGATTCCCTGCCTAAGTCCAGGCCATGAAGGGCAGGCTGGCATTACAGAGTTCACAGAAGATCCACTTCAACTGTCCTGGAGAGATGGGAAAGACAGCAACTGCATGTGAGGACCTGAAGGGAAGGTTATAGCATTGCTGTTTGAAAAGTTTTGGCCAAACTGAAGCAGAGCAAAGAATGGATCATTTCTCCTTACCTTTTAAGACCCTTCTTTTTAGAACTTAAGATCTGAAATTTTAAATAAACTTTATTTTTCTCCCTGCAGAGAGGACAGAACTTAAAAATTGACTGCCTATTATGTTCCAAGATTTTAACATGTCATTTTATTTTATGTTCATAATAGCACCCCCCCCAAAAAAAAATGAATATCCATGTTCACTGTACAATGCGGAAACTGAGACTGAGTATCTGTCCAGACCCCACAGCTAGGAATCATAGGCGTTGAGGCCCACAAAACTCATGCTCTTTCTAGGACTCCATGTCCCTAGAATCAGTCTGGGACAGCCCTGCCCCTCTGAGTTGACTGCTTTGGCAATGTTTGATTTTCCTCTCCTCTTGAAACAGCAATAACGCTTCCTTTTTCAGTAGCAGAAGCCAAGGCTCAGCCTGATTTTCTTTTTGCTTACGCTATACTGCCATCTAGTGAGGAATATAATTAATGGCAGAAGATAACCTTGGTATTTAAATTTTGTTTTTAAAATAGTGAAACTGACAGAGTATAGATGTGGGTGGGGGCACGGAGGAAAATATCCAGGAAACATCCATGAATATTATAGCCCATGGACTCAGACAGCAATGTGGTGACGGCCTGGGGAGAAGAGGGCAGTGCTTGGCGAGGGTAGGAAAGGCTGGGGAAGGGGGAACATTTGTTAAGTGTCAACATTTAAAAAGAATATGCAAAAAAGGAAAGAAACGATCCACAGGAAAATAAAATATCTACAGGATTACAAATAGAAAAAAATGATAAAATAAAATATGAGCCTATCAAAACCTGCATCAACTTCTGCTCCTGCCCGAGATACACTCATGCACACTCCCTCTGTACACCTGTCCCACATACATGTAGCCCACTTGGCCATCTTTTGGATAGCAGAGAAGTTAAAGAATTTTGCCCGCTTTCAGCACTGAAATAACAAGTGAAAATATGCTCTCCTAACTCCCCCTAATGAAACTGTGCCCCTTAGCATTGTCTAATTTGACAAAAATTTGAGAGAAATTTAGACAAAAATTACTAATAGGTTTGTTTTTAATTACCTTTCATACCTGAAAACATCACTTCTGTTGCATCAAAGATAGCTTCCACGGGTGGTTTATGGCAGAGCTGATTCTGGTACCGAATCCAGGCACTCAGGTGTGAGCTGACAGCCAGCAAGACCACCCTTCAGTTTGGCCAAAACTGAAGCAGAGCAAAGAATGAATGCCGATGCCTCTGTGTATTATAAAACATACATTCTGAAACTTCTTAAAACACCTATTAGTATTAGTCTCCTATTGCTGCTATAACAAATTACCACAAACTTAGTGGCTTAAAACAACATGTTTGTTACCTTAATATTTCTGAAGGTTGGAAATCTGCAGTGGGTCTCAATGGGTTAAAAACAAGATGTCAACAGGTCTGCATTCCTTCTGGAGGTTCCCAGGGAGAATCCATTTTCCAGCCTATTCCAGCCTCTAGAGACTGCCTGAAGTTTTGGGCCTCTTATTCCATCTTTAAAACCAGCAACCTTGGTCCCAGGCCTACTCATACTGCCATCTCCTGTTCTCCCTCTTTTATCTCCCTCTCCTCCTATAGAGAGCTCTGTGATAATACTGGGCCCACTAGGACATGTAGGGTGGTATCTAATATCTGTATGTAAAGAGCAGCCGATTAGTGACCTTAATTCCATCTGCTACCTTAATTCCCCTTTGCCATGTAATGTAACATATTCAGAGGTTCTGAGAATTAATGCATGGACATTGGTGGGGGTGGGTGAGGTTATTCTGTTTCCTCAACATCCAAGAGAAGAGAAATCTGCACTGGAGTGTTACGTTCTGGGCTATGGTGGCCTGGAGAGAGCCAGTCGCCACCCAGAGTCCTTCTTTCCCCTCTTCCCCCACCCTCACCTTTGCAAACTGCAAGAAGCCTTGTAACCATGTCTGAGGACAACTCCCAGTGAATGTGCCAAGCACTTCCCTCAGAGAAATTCGTGGAGCTTTAATGTAAGAAGTCTTCAAGGGCAGTGCAGGCATCTCAGTCCATGTGAAGGGAACTAAGGCCACATTGGAGTAGAGCCTGGGAGTAGAGCCCTGTCCGAGATGGGCAGGGCAGGGTTTACCCAATAATTCATCATATTTCCTTTCTCGCTCACAGGGAACCTTTTGAAAACTGAAATTGGATAGAATATAACTTTTCTAAAGAAGCAGCTAGCTCAATTCAGAACTTAGACTGGACTGGTTGGTAATATGTATTTAGTATCTAATGACAAGCACTCTACTAAGGAATATACACTGAGTGGTCAAATTATTATGACCACCTGATGTTTGTAGGCAAAGTAGCTATAATTTTGCACTGAAGTTGCTAGAGGGCCAGATCATTATAAATGTCTGAATAGCACAACATACCTGAGTATCATTGCTGATCAGGTTCATCCTATCATGTTGATGGTGTATCCCAATGGAGATGGCTTCCTCCAATGAGACAATGCGCCATGCCACAGTGCTCATATTGTGCAGGAGTGGTTTCAAGGATATGAGGGAGACTTTACCTTGCTTAGGTGGCCCCCACCAGATCTCAATCCAACTGAGCATCTGTGGGACGAAGTTAAAAGAGCCATCAGGCAGCTGGTTCCAAAACCATCAAATCTCACAGAACTGGACAGTGCTATTCATCAGGCACGGTGTCAGATTCCTCGCATCACCTTTCAACATCTCGTGGAGTCAATGCCAAGAAGAACTGCCACAATATTGAAGGCAAAAGATGGCCCAGCGAAGTACTGATGGGGTGGTCATAATAATCTGGCTGGTCATAATAATCTGGCCACTCAGTGTATATGCATTATTTATTTACCACATTATAAGGTGGGTAGAATTAATCACTGATAAACTGAGGCCTAAAGAAATCAAATGACTTGCCTGAATTCACATAGCAGGTGAAGAGGAATGCTAGTAGCCCCTTTGTCTCTCTAACCACTTTGAATTTTTCTGTGTTATATAAGAACACAGCAGCCACATATATGTTAACAAACAAATAGGTCTTAAACATATTTAATTCACTTTTCTGATTTTTATGTCACTGACCCATCTCCTCAGATAGAGGTTATCTTTGTCTCCTCTCCAACTTTGCTCCCTTTTGTTTCCTCCCAATTGGGTTGTAGACAGTGACTCAAAAAGGAATCACTTTTAGATTGTTCATCTGATAGATTTTCCTCAAGAGCATTTATAACGGGTCAGGGACTTTCCTTTCCCCTTTGTTCTGAATTAGATCATCCAGGTGATAAATAAAAGGGTTTAGCAAATAAAATAATAAAAGAGTAGATAACCAAGTGGATGCAATAATCATTAAAAATAACCAGTGGGAGAAAATGGGAGACAATGAAATATTGTATCCCACCCATAGATCCATAAAGAACAAATGTGTGATAATTTATATTACATGTCATACATTAATTATGACATGTCTCTTTCAGCAACACATTGAATTAAAATTTTGTTTCTATTCTATAATTCTTTATTTCCACAGCCAACAGAAAGAGATCAATGAGTCTTTATCTCAAGTTTGTGTCACTAAGTCCAGTAAATGAAAAATATTGTTTTGAAATAGATTCTTACTGCTTTCCCTTTCACTGGCCTGAATTAAAGGTTAAACTCAATCGTCCACATAAGATGCACTTCTCTCTCCTATAATGAGGAGCTGATGATGAGAAGAAATGCATTAACATATAACAAAGCCCAGAATTGAATGTATCATAAAACATTAACTAATGCTTTCCTGTTACTGGTAATAGATGTTTGGCACGGTTTCTCATCTCTTTAAGGAATAGGCTACATTAGTCTTAAAGTCACATGACTCAATGTTCTATAACTTACAGGTACCCGGTTCTAAACTAAGATGTTTATTGCTGCTAAAGCCATTAATTTCTTTTGGATGATTAAAAACAAGAGCTACAGATTAACAATAATTAAATGTCTCTGAGAAAAGGTCACCGGTGCAAGGAAACAGTTAATTATATTGAAAGAATAATAGGAAGAGAGTTGAAGAGAATGTGTTTTGTCAACCACAAAACTGAGTAAAGCTATCCAAGCTGGGATATTTACTAGTTCAGAGCAATTAAGTAGTTAATTAAAAGTCTGTAATTATCTGAGTCTCTTCATTAGGAACTCTGTACGGATTTCCCAATGTAACTTGTTGGAAACCCTGCTTATCTTGGTTATTGAGATTTCGTGAGAAAACCACTCTCAGTGTGTTAAGCAAGTGCCTCATTAAAACTTTGCTCAGCCACCCAAGCAAGTACAAGTGGATTCCTAAGAGTCTCATACTAATTCTGAGTTCATTGGTAAAGTGTGACTGAAAGGCGATGGGATAGCATGAGTAGGTCTCTAACGCCCAATTGCCAGGGCAGAGGCTCACCCACTATGCACAGCTAAGGTCTTATTGCTTAGCTATGCAGGGACCCATTCTTACTGGCTGTGGCATCGTTCTCATTGGTCAGTGCCCATGCTGCATTAGTTCCTACACCTTGTGAAGATCACCTGATCCGCAAATGGGTGATTGCTCTTAGGGAAAGCTAGAATCCACAACAGTACATAACTTCAGCTCACCTACCTGGGCAATGGCTTGGGAGCTAAGCCTTGCTGTAGATAGATTAATAGAAAAACCATAGGAATGCCGACTTCATAAGAATGCTGATATAGAGAGAAAGAAATTAATGGGTATGTGTAACCTCTTAACCCAACTCTGCATAGAGCAAGTACTTGATAAATGTAAGGAATGTAAAGGTATTTCCCCATGTTTTCCTGACAGATTACAACCTAATTTTTAACGGTATGCATTTCTTTACCAAATGAATGCACTGTGATGTTTTTGATGACCTCATTATAGCTGCACATTTAAGTTATTTTGAAATTTTTGAAATTGTAAACAAGCATCATAAACAGCTATTTGCATAATACTTTCTGCATTTTGGATTATTCTTCATTCCAGATTTTGCCAACTGGAATGGCTGCATCAAAGGAGTAAATTTTCTAAACACCCTGTTACAAATAGTCTTCTTCTTCCTACTTACCATCTCCATACTGATAATGGTGAAGTATATCCGCTGCCTAATTTTAAGTTTAGATATTTAAGTTTAGATATTTGTAAAAAAAAAAAAAAAAAAAAAAAAAA
>PVJC01028678.1:0-22321 GCA_004026665.1 Murina feae
CCATCAGCAGATGAATGGATTAGAAAACTGTGGTACATCTACACAATGGAATACTATGCTGCTGTGAAAAGGAAGGAGTTCCTAGCATTTGCAGTAGCATGGATGGAAATGGAGAACATAATGCTAAGTGAAATAAGCCAGTCAATGAAAGAAAAATACCACATGTCATCACTCATCTATGGATAATAATAACCATTATTAACTGGTGAACAGAAACAGATTCAGAGGCAGAACAGCATCAAACAATCTGTCAAATTAAAGCAACAAGGACGGAGGGGGAATGGGAGGGGTAATAGATCAACCAAAGGACTGTTATGCATGCATTTAAGCATAACCAAAGGACACAGACCACTAGGGGGAAGGGGAGGCTGGGGGAAGGGCAGGGGAAAAAAAAGATATTTGTACTAATCTTTGTAATACTTTATGTAATTAAATAAAAAAATAAAAAATAAAAAATAAATAAAAACAGCAAAACCAAGCTCATAAACACAAAGAACAGACTGGTGGTTTCCAAAGGCAGGGGTCAAACGTACAAACTTCTGGTTATAAAATAAATAAGTCTGGTTATAAAATAAATAAGTCATGGAGACATAACATACAGCATGGACTAAAGGTAATAATACTGTATCACCTATTTCCAAATTGCTAAAACAGTAGATCTTAAAAGTTTTTATCTCAAGAAAATATATTTGTTAACTGTGTGGTGACGGATGTTAATTAAACTTAATGTGATAATCATTTTGCAATATATACCATATCAAATCACTGTTGTATAGTGATGCTTTTTCATATCAAAAAGCTAAATGGGCCCTAACCAGTTTGGCTCAGTGGATAGATCATCGGCCTGCGGACTCAAGGGTCCCTGGTTCAATTCCGATCAAGGGCATGTATCTTGGTTGCAGGCACATCCCCAGTGGGGAGTATGCAGGAGGCAGCTGATCAATGTTTCTCTCTCTCATCGATGTTTCTAACTCTCTATCCTTCTCCCTTCCTCTCTGTAAAAAAATCAGTAAAATATATTTTTTCTAAAAAAGCTAAATGGCCCTGATTGGTTGTGGCTCAATTGCCTGGTCAATTCCCAATCAAGGCAAATGCCTTGTTTGCTGGCTTGATCTCCAATGAGGGGTATGCAGGGGACAGCTGATCAATATTTCACTCTTGCATTGATGTATCTCTCTCCCTCTCTATCCCTTTCTCTAAAAATAAATAAAATATTTTTTTAAAAAGCTAAATGAGCCCTAACCGGTTTGACTCAGTGGATAGAGCGTCGGCCTGCGGACTGAAAGGTCCCAGGTTCGATTCCGGCAAGGGCATGTACCTTGGTTGTGGGCACATCCCCAATAGGAGGTGTGCAGGAGGCTGATCAATGTTTCTCTCTCATTGATGTTTCTACCTCTCTATCCCTCTCCCTTCCTCTCTGTAAAAAATCAATAAAATATTTTTTTTAAAAAAGCTAAATGATCCTCACAGTGGCTTAGATAATAAAGGAGCAAGTGAAAGGACCAGAATACTGGCTGGGACTGGAACTTTCCCTCACAGCAGCATTTTGGAACAGTTACAACCTGGAGAAGTATGGTGGTCTTGTTGCCCACTTAAGACTACCAAGCTTTAGGAGAGAGCACATTTCCGATCCACTGCTTCTTCTGGAATTGTTCTCAACTGAGCTCTGAAAACTTGCCCAAGCACCCCATCTAACACGCACCATGTGGACAATTCCTATCAGATATAATAGGATGCTTACAAGCTCTGCCTTCTGAAACAGGGTGGGAGATCAGGACCCCTTATCTGATTATGTTGACACAAAGGGTAAACCTTGCCTTTGAGGGAGGTGTAACAATATACTAGTAAACCTGAATTGAAATTTCCTCCTGAGCTGGGAAGTGGTGAAAACATTCTCCCATTACACTACGATTGCTAATACTAACAGTAAATATTGGTATTTTTAATATGCTCTCTATTTAATTTCACAGCAACTCTGATACAGATATACATATTTCTCTCACTTTACAGATGAGTAATCTGAGGTACAGAACAGGTAAGTAAGACAAGGATTATACCACTAATGAATGCAGGACTGAACTCTGACACCAATGCCTGATGAACTAGTAACAGCTATAGTACATTCAGCATAAATTCTTACTACTGCTACATCCTGAAAAAAAACAATGGAAGGGACACATTTAAAACAGCAAAATAGGTTAGGGATGGTTATTACATTGTAGAGTTAAGAGTGATTAATCGCCCCCACAAGTTGTCCACATTATTAATTATTCTGATGTTATTTTTGCTAACTTTGCTTTATGGCTAGAGTCTTGGGTTTCAGAGCAGTAGCATCAGATTCTTATTTTAACGTTATAATAAGAATGGGCTTTGTTTGTGCCTTTTCTTGCTCTTGTTATCACCAGCACTATTAGGACAGATTCATGTGGTGTTATGCCTTATTCCAATTACATTTATCACAATAATATGGTTCAGTATTGGAATTTTAATGGCTCATATATTCTTTGAAACATAATAATAAACTGTAATGCTCTGACTTCAACTTTTTAATATTTGATAAATTGCTCATTTCCTACTCACCTTGCTCCCTCCTTTTCTCATGAAACTTAAACAGGTATGAGGTAGAATGAAAAATCACTCTAAGCAGCAAGTACCAAATGGAAGGCCCCTGTTTATAAACCTATTAAAAGTGTACAGCCATTCATGTTCTACTTTGGGGAAAAACAAATCACCATTTCTCCTCAGAGAATACAAGGAGAATACAAACTAGTAAGACTTAAATCATATGTATTCCAAGGATTACAAGAACATAAAATGACACATTTATTATCTATTCTTGAGACAACATCTAAACCGAGAGCTGAATGCATCACAAACACAACTTTCTTCTGAAGTTTGCTCCACATATTTGTGTACAAAGTGGAGAAATAATGGAAGGTCAATGAAAGACAAATTCAACATCAAAGTACAGCCTCGTTGTTTATTTAGGACTTACTCCACAACTCAGGCGTGACGGAGGAACAGAAGCCTCCATGGAGCTAGGCAAGAAATACTGTGGCTAAAAGGAATCATTGAGTCATATGTGTCATGGTTTTATCTGTCACTGGGTTCTTTATCACAGGGCTCTAAAAGCAAAAACTACAATTACTTTTGTTACAATTTTCCATGGGAAATGAGGTACTATGTCTTTCTGGTTTCAAATTATATGCCCATCACTTTTCTAGAAAATTTGACACCAAAAGGTGTTGAAGTTTAAAAGATAATCCATGAAAATGAAGAGGGTGCTAGAAAGATAATCCATGAAAATGAAGAGGGTGCTAGGAAAGAAAAGTGGGTTGAATTACCTGGAGTATTAAGTATGCTTTAAGTTTGTCCCTCAGTTCTATAAATCCAGAAACTCAGTTTTCCATTTCCCAGAGTACAACAGGCTCAAGGTTCTTTTAGGTATGCAGAATTATTCATGTTATAGTATAAGCAGAATGCTAATTTATTAATTTACTAATAGCCAAATGCACAGATTCACACACATGGAAAGGAAATTAATTAAAAGAAATATTTTAATATCACTATTCACCCTTTCTTTATAATAGCAGTGTCAACCAAATTCACAATCGACAATGAGATTGAAACACGCATGTGTGATTGGTGCCAGCAAGAGCTTTATATGTATTGTGCATGTGCAAGTCAACTTAGCCTTTTATATATATACAAGGGGCACAAATTTTTGTGCACTCAGAAGGTCCATCAGCCCGATCTGTGCCCTCTCGCAGTCTGGGACCCCTCGGGGGATGTCCACCTGCTGGTGTGCCTGGTCAGCCTGGGTGATGGATTGAGGGCTGTTTTTAGGCTGCCCACAGCCCCTTCAGCTTTTGGGTCCCTACTGGGGTACCTGGCCAGCCTGGTTGAGGGGCTGATGGCTATTTGCAGCCTGGCCAAAGCCTCCAAATGAGGTTCCTCACCCCATTGGGGTGTGGCCAGCCTGAGTGATGGCCTGAGGGATGTTTTCAGGCTTTCAGGCTGCCCACAGTCCCTTCAGGTTTTGGGCTCCTACTGGGGTACCTGGCCAGCTTGGGTGAGGAGTTGATGGCTGTTTGCAGGCTTGCCCAGCTACCCAGTGGGATCCCTCACCCCATTGGGGTGTGGCTAGCCTGGGTGCAGGCCTGAGGGCTGTTTTCAGGCTTTTAGGCTGCCCCCAGCTCCCATTGGCCCAATGTCCCAGCAAGGCTGACTGGAAGCAGGTTTCTGGGATTTATTTATCTTCTATAATTGATACACTGTTCCTTTAAGCCGAGGCATAGGCATTTAAGGAAGCCTCCTGTCTGCTTCAGCTTGTAGCTTCTATAATTGAAAGAATGTTGCTTCAGTAGTCGGGTCCAGGCCTGCTGAAGCACCGAGGCTTCTATAATTGAGACAATTTTGCAAATATGTTGTTGCCTGGAGCCAGGAGAAGCCCGGCCGGCCGGCTGGCAAACAGTTTTACTCCTTCTGCAATGGAAGCTGCCTGTTTACCCTAGCAGCTCCATGTCTGCCGTCCTCCATCTTGGCTGGGTTAATTTGCATACAGCCACTCTGATTGGCTGGTGGGCGTGGCTTAGGTGTCCCAAAGAAATGGTCAATTTCAATATTATGCTTTTATTAGTTTAGACTAGAGGCCCAGTGCACAAAATTTGTGCATGGGGGGCGGGTCCCTCAGCCCAGACTGCACCCTCTCCAAACAGGGGCCTCTCAGGGGATGTTCGACTGCCTCTCACAATCTTGGTCTGCTGGCTCCTAACCTCTCGCCTGCCTGCCTGCCTAATCATCTCTAACCCCTCTACCTGCCTGTCTAATCGCTCCTAACCATCTCTGCCTGCCTGCCTGCCTGATCATCCCCAACTGCTCCCCTACCAACTTGATCGCCCCTAACCACCTCTGCCTTGCCCCACACCCGAGACCCAGGACTCCTCCTCTGGTCAGTTGCAGGCACCCAGGACCCAGGTCGGCTTTACCTGGGCCAGCTGCAGCCACAGGAGACCGTGGGCGGGCAGCTTATCCCTCTCCTGGGGCGCAGCCTGGCTGGTCCCCATTCCTCTCTCATGAGCTCATTTATGCCTGGCTAGTCCCCATTCCTCTCTCACAAGCTCATTTATATCTGGTTGGTCCCCATTCTTCTCTCCCCAGTGTTGAGTGTCTGAGCTGTTACAGCATGACAGTGTGAGGGTGTGACAACCATTTGCATATTAGCTCTTTATTATATAGGATAGATTAGTTTTAGGTGTACACCATAGTGGTTAGACATTTATGTAATTTATGAAGTGATCCCTGAGATAAGTATACTACCCACCTGGCACCACAAATAGTACTGCAATGTTATTGACTGTATTCCCTATGCTGTACTTTATATTCCCATGAGTATTTTTTAACTACTAATTGTTCTTCTAATACTCTTTACCTTTTTCACTAATCCTCAAACCCCTCTCCCATCTGACAATCCTCAGTTTGTTCTCTGTGTCTATAAATCTGTGTCTGTTTACCTGATTGGATAAGAAAACAAGACCCATACATATTCTATTTACAGATAACCCACCTCAAATAGAAAGACACATGGACTGAAAGTAAGGGATAGAAAAAAGGTATTTTAAGCAAATGAAAATGAAACAAAAGATCAGATAGCAACATTTATATTAGGCAAAATAGACATTAAAATAAAGGCTATACAAGACTATAAAACATGCTTCTAAATAATGAATGAATTAACAAAGGAAGAAATCAAAAGATAATTTGAGACCAATAAAAATGAACACACAATGACCAAACAGTTTATGGGATACAGAAAAAAAGCAATTCTAAGAGTGAAATTCATTGCAATACAGGCCTACCTCAAAAGACAAGAAAAATCACAAGTAAACTGTGAATGAAAGGGGCCACATGCTAACTTGACAAGCTCTGGGGAGGCCTGCATGTCAGTCTTAGAGACCTAAACTAACCACAAAAGATGGTCTGAAAATTAAATATTTAACTACAAACAGGTTATAGTGGGTAGTCATGTCCTAGACCAGTATTTTCCCTGACAAAGATCAACTTAGATCTTTACTGAGCACATTTGTCTTTTTGCCTCTAACATAACATATCTGCAAAATGTCTGGGTAACGTAACTTCCCTTTATTCCACATCCCTCAGGGCACAACAAATGGCACCAGGACATTTCCTCATCGTTATTGTTATCAACTGTTAATTATGTTAAACTATCCTCTATCCATCTATGTAAAAGAAGCATATGTCCATCATTTCACTTTTTACCCTATCTCAGAGGTTTCCTCTCTTCGTTTTATCCCACCTCCTTAATCTATCACCAGTGAATTTCATGTAACTCACCTACGTCCCTTTCCTTTTACTGCAATGTATAAATATAGATGTAACTCGCCATTCTCCGGAGCATTATCTCAATTCATTGAGGTTCTGCTTCCTAGCATATGTCAATAGTTTGGCTCAAATAAACTCACAAAAATTCTTTACAGGTTTCAATGGTTTTTTTATGTTAACAAAACAATCTAACTTATACCAAAGAAATTAAAAAAATAAAACAAAACATGAGTAGTAGGAAGGAAGTAAATAACAAAGATCAGAGAGAAATAAATGAAATAAAGACTAAAAATATATTACAAAAGACCAATGAAACCAAGAGCTGATTCTCTGAAATAATAATAATTAATTAATTAATTAATTAAAAATTAAAAATTAAAAAGTGAATTGAAGTGTCATTCCCTTCAGCTGAGTTTTAATGCCACATGAAAGCTGACTTAGGACCCCAATCTTCTGTTCTGTCTTCCAATTCTGGGCTTCCTGTTAGGTACGTAGGTGCTAGCCACTGTCGGGCACTGTCTTTTGACTTTTAGCACCCTGCTTGGAACTCCAAGCGATCCACTGGTCCACTGCTTGTATCTATCTTCACAGGCCTTGGCTCCAAGCAGGAGGGGCCAGTCTTGCCTCTTTGACTGTCCACCAGCGGTCAATCTTAATCACTCAAGAGTCTGTTTCCGGCAGGTGGGGTTGGTGCTGTTTCACTTTCAGGCAATATGATGGGTGTTTTTTCTTGTCCCAGAGCTACTCCTCTGTGAGTAGCCCAAAATATTACTCTGCCCTTGGCTGGACAGAGATCCTTGTATGGAGACCAATGGGGTCAGCTGGGACCATGGAGTTTTTTGTTTGTTTTTTTTAATATATTTTATTGATTTTTTTTTTTTTTTTTTTTACAGAGAGGAAGGGAGAGGGATAGAGAGTCATAAACATTAATGAGAGAGAAACACCGAACAGCTGCCTCCTGCACATTCCCCATTGGGGACGTGCCCGCAAGCAAGGTACATGCCCCTGACTGGAATTGAACCTGGGACCCTTGAGTCTGATATGCCCAATGTTCAGGATCCCCAATAACCCACCAGGAAGGAGCATAGCCTGATGCAAAAGCAAGAGAATTTTATTCGTGCTATAGCGTGGCTCTGTCTCCAACAATCACCAAAGCAGCAAAGGGAGAGAGAGAGCCAGCCAGGGGAGAACAAAGAATTTATAGGGGGGTCTGGGTTGTGGGCAGGGGGAGCACTCATGGCCCCCGGGGATTGGTCAGGGGTTTGGGTCAGGGGTCTGGTTACATAGGGGGCTCAGGTCAGTTGCCTAATTTGGACTGAGTCCACTTCTCTGTGTTTTCGTTGGCAGGTTTGGGCAACTGTTACATTCTTGGTTTGTGGGGAGGGGAAGCAGAGAATGTCGCAGGATGGTGGTTGCAGAACAAAGGAGACATTATAAAAAGAATATATCATCAGAACATAGTAATTTATAGAACTACTTCAGGGAGTCAATCTAGCTCAGTTCTATCAAGTCCACAGGTCAATGCTCTGTCCACTGAGCCAAAACGGTTAGGGCGGGACCATGGAGTTTTTATCAGTCTGGTTCCTAGAATAGTGGGGCAGATGACCCCTCCTCTAATCCGGTAATGAGGGCTCCTTGAGACTGTTCGGACCTGTATGTTTGGCCTCTGCCTGTTTCCTCAGTAAAGCTAAAAACGCAGGTTGAGGCGGGCTGTTTCACCTTGGGTGGGTTTTTCCCCCTTTTCCTGCCCTTGGGTGTTGGGAGCAGATAGCTCCCCCCCAGGGAAAATGGAAGCATATGAATGACTCAATGCAGGACTCCTGCTACTGCTTTTCCAAGTCTCCTTGCCCTGCCTCCCATCCCCATCTGCCCTCAGACACCTCCCATCCACACCTCCCTCAGTGCACCAAAACTTTGGAAGTGTAGTTGCAAATGAAAACTCCTGCACTCTGGATTTAGAGATTGTTTTTAAAGAAAAGGAAAAAAGGGAGCAATCTAAACCACAGCTCTCTCTCCCCCATTGGATCTGGTCTGCTGGTTCTAGATGCCACTGCTACCAGCAGTCCTGCTACCATTAGCAGCTGCTTGCATGAGGGTGCCACCGGGTTGTGGGTTGTGCCACAGCAGCTGAGGAATCGCCGACATCTATTGGGTCACCTACCTGGGCTCCCAGAACAGTTTTCCCCATAGCTCAGCTCCCTCCTCTTCAGGAAACCGCCCCTCCTGTGAGCGCGCCCTTCCCACCAGTCTCCAGGTGCCTTCTGTTCCTTGTTATAAGTCACCGTCTCAGCTAGACCACAGTTGGAAATTCCGTTTAGTTTTATTTCCAGCTGGCACTGGGATGAGGTGTAGGACAGATCTGTCTATTCGGCTGTCATTTTCCTCTCATCTAACTTTCTTTCATTTGTCTGATGCCCTTTACAGTTCATGCAGATGCAATCTTATATCTTTAGAGTAGGAATGGGAAAATAGATTTCCAGAACAATTTCATTCGTAACACCTTAGCCTGCTAACACACTATCTCAGCGAAGAAGTTAGAAAGTTAAATAAAATGCTTAAAATCATCCAAAATTCTCAAATAACTATAAAATAACTAAGAAAGTAGCAAATATAAGCACTTTCTTGATAAATGTTTTCCAAACGATGTATTAAGATAGCTTTTTAGGATTTGAAATTCTAAAAGAATCTGAAAGGTATAGCTGCTTGTTCTAGAATAGAGCATTACAGTCCAAAGCACCCCATGATACACACAGGTTTTGCCTTTCTTAAGATTTCTGTCAGGTTCTATTGTTTATTTCTGTTTAAAAGAGCAGTTAGTCTCTTTTCTCCAAATGTTGGCAAGGCATCGAAAAATCAAACCTGCAGCCATTGGCAGGTCTGGCCAACACTGGCATGCCTCCCGCAATCTAATTCATATTTGCCTCTCAATGTTTTCTTAAACTTTTGAGAGCTGACGGAAGCCAAGGTACATTTCTTCCAAAAGCTGTGTCTCAAATCCAATTTGAAATTTAACAAGTGTCAGCCTAGTCTTCTTGACAGAAAAATAATAATAAACCCTTAACTATTTACATTTATTTGGAAAAGTTATAATACAGGTAAATTTATAACTCTATTCCTAAAAGTAGATTTGTCCAAATGGCTTTCTGGCATAAATTTTTAAAAGTAAGTAAAGGGTTTCATTGTGTGTGTTTTTTAATCCTCACCCATGAATATGTTTTTGTTTGTTTTATTTTGTTTTGTTTTGTTTCCTTATTTTTTATTTTATTTTTTATTAAATTTTTTGTGGTGACATTGTCAATATGAATATACTAGAGGGCTAGTGCACAAAAATTTGTGCACTCGGGGAAGGAGGGGGTCCTTCAGACTGCCTGTGCCCTCTAGCAATCTTGGACCCCTCGGAGATGTCCACCTGCTGGCTTAGGCCCACTCCCCGGGCAATCTGGCCTAAGCTGGCAGCCAGACATCCCTTTGACAGCCTGGGGGCCCTCAGGGGATGTCCACTTGCCAGTGAGGAGCAGGCCTAAGCTGCAGTCGGACATCTTTAGCTCTGCTGAGGAGGCGGGAGAGGCTCCCACTATCATTGCTGTGCTAGCAGCTGACAGCCTGGCTTGTGGCTGAGTAGAGCTCCTCCTGTGGGAGTGCACTGACCACCAGGGGGCATCTCCTGCATTGAGCGTCTGCCCCCTGGTGGTCAGTGTGTGTCATAGTGACCAGTCATTCCCAGTGGTTCTGCTGTTAGGGTCAATTTGCATATTACCCTTTTATTATATAGGATAGGTTTCAGGTGTGAGTTTCTATGTTGCAAAATCTGTGTATTGCACCATGTGCTCACAAACCAAGTCAAATCTTCTCCTGTAACCCTCTTTACCCCTCCTCCCCTTCCCTCTGGCAACCACCACACTGCTATTTGTGTTTACGAGTTTCAGTTTTATATCCCACAAATGAGTGAAATCATATGGTTCTTAGTTTTTTTCTCACTGACTTATTTCACTTAGCATAATGTTCTCAGGTCCATCCATGTTGTTGCAAATGGTACTATTTCATTCTTTCTTATGGCTGAGTAGTATTCCACTGTGTATATGTACCACACCTTCTTTATCCAGTCCTCTATCACAGGACACTTTGGTTGTTTCCATGTCTTGGCCACCATGAATAATATGGTAATGAACATAGGGGTACATATACCTTTGTAAATACATGATTTTGAGATTTTCTGGTATATACCCAGGAGAGGGACTGCTGGGTCCTATGGTAGTTCAATTCTCAATTTTTTTTTCTTTTGGTACATATTTTATTTTTCTTTATTTTTTTATCTTTATTGTTGAAAGTATTATATAGGTCCTCTTTTTTCAACCATTAACCTCTTCCAGCCCATTCCCATCCCTTCCCCACCCCAGATCCTCACCACCCCAATTTCTGTGTCCACAGGTTATGCATATATGCATACAAGTTCATTGGTTGATCTCTTTCCACCCACCCTTCTCTACCTTCCCTCTGAGGTTCAACAGTCTGTTCATGCTTCTCTGACTTTGCATCTATTTTTGATCATTAGTTTTTTGGTTCATTAGATTTCACAATGAGTGAGAGCATGTGATACCTTTCTCTGACTGGCTTATTTTGCTCAGCATAATATTCTCCAGGTCCATCCATGCTGTTGCAAATAGTAAGAGTTCTTTCTTTTTCATTGCCATATAGTATTCCATTGTGTAAATGTACCATAGTTTTTTTATCCACTCTTCTGCTGATGGTCACTTAAGCTATTTCCAAGTCTTAGCTATTGTAAATTGTGCTGCTGTGAACATATATTCTTTCTGATGAGTGTTTTGGGTTTCTTAGAATATATTCCTAAAAATGGGATGACTGGGTAAAATGGGAGTTCCACTTTTAATTTTTCCAGGAAACTACATACTGTTTTCCACAGTGACTGCACCAGTCTGCATTCCCACCAGCAGTGTACTAGGGTTCCTTTTTCTCCACAACCTCGCCAACACTGTAGTTGGTTGATTTGTTGATGGTAGCCATTCTGACAGGTATGAGGTGATATCCAATTGTCATTTTGATTTGCATCTCTCAGATAATTAGTGACTTTGAACATGTTTTCATAGGTCTCTTGGACATCTGTGTGTCCACTTTTTAAAAAATATATATTTTTATTGATTTATTTACAGAGAGGAAGAGAAAGGGATAGAGACTTAGAAACATCGATCAGCTGCCTCCTGCACACTCCCAACTGGGGATGTGCCCACAACCAAGGTGCATGCCCTTGACCGGAATCAAATCTGAGACCCTTGGGTCTGAAGGCGGATGCTTTATCCACTGAGCCAAACCCGTGAGGGCATGTATGTCCACTTTGGAGAAGTGTCTATTTAGGTCCTTTGCCCATTTCTTAATTGGATTGTTTGTCTTCCTTTTGTGAAGTTGTATGAGTTGGAGATTAACCCTTTATCAGATGTATCATTGCCAAGTATGTTCTCCCAGGACAGTGGACTCTTTGTTATTTTGATGATGGCTTCTTTTGCTGTGCAGTAGTCTCATTTGTTTATTTTAATTTTCATGTAGTCCGATTTGTTTATTTTCTCCTTAGTTTCCATTGTCTTAGGAGATGTATTGATAAACATATTGCTATGAGACATGTCTCAGATTTTGGTGTTTTTGGTTTCTTCTAGGACTTTTGTGGTTTCACATCTTACAATTAAGTCTTTTGTCCATTTTTAATTTATTCCTGTGCATTGTGTAAGTTGGTGGTCTAGTTTTATTTATTTATTTTTTTATGTATCTGTCCAACATTCCTAACACCATTTATTGAACAGATTGTCTTTGCTCCATTGTATGCCCTTACCTCCTTTATCAAATATTTATTGAGCATAGTGGCTTGGATCGATTTCTAGGTTCTCTGTTCTGTTCCATTGATCTACATGTCTTTTCTTGTGCCAGTACCTGGCTATCTTGAGTACAGTAGCTTTGTAGTATAACTTTATATCTGGTATTGTGATTCCTCCAACTTTTTTTCTTCTTTTTCAACATTGCTGCAGCTTTTTGAAGTCTATTTTGGTTTCATATAAATTTTTGGAGAGTTTGTTCTAGGTCTGTGAAATATGTCCTTGGTATTTTAACAGATTGCTTTGAGTAGTATGGACATTTTAATTATGTTGATTCTACCAATCCATGAACATGATATATTCTTCCACTTGTTTATATCTCATACTAGAGGCCCAATGCACAAAAGTCATGCATGGTTGGGAAGGGTGAGTGGTCCCTCAGCCTGGCTTGCACTTTCTTACAGATAGGGCCTAAACTGGCAGTTGGACATCCCTCTTGCAATCTGGGACCACTGGCTCCTAACCATTCGCCTGCCTGCCTAATCACTCTGCCTGCCTGTCTGATCACCCCTAACCACTCACCTGCCTGCCTGATTGACCCTAACCATTCGCTGGGGCAGGGGCTGTTCTGGTCTCTGGTCATTCTGGTCATTCTACCTTTTTGGTCACTGTGCTTTTATTATATAGAAATTTTGATGAATTGCCAAACTGCTTTCCATAGTGGCTGTACAGTCTACATTTCCTACCAACAGTGAATAAGGGTTCCCTTTTTCCCACAACCTCTCCAACACTTATTATTGCTTATCTTGTTGATAATGTCTACTCTAAAAGGTTTGAGTTGATAACTCATTGTAGTATTAATTTGCATTCCCCTAATTGCCAGTGAGGTTGAACATCTTTTATATATCTACTAGGGGCCCAGTGCACAAAAATTTGTGCACCGGGGTGGGGGGGTGGGCGGTTCCTCAGCCCGGCCTGTGCCCTCTCACAGTTTGGGACCCCTCTGGGGATGTCCACCTGCTGGTGTGCTTGGCCAGCCTGGGTGAGGGGCCAATGTCTGTTTGCAGGCTGGCCAAGCTCCCCAGTGGAGACCCTCACCCCAGTGGGTGTGGTAAGCCTGGGTGAGGGGCTAAGGGCAGTTTTCAGGCTGGCCACAGCTCCCACTGACCCTCCGGGCCATCTGCCTGGGAAGCGATGGGGTGACGCTGGCCACCCCATAGGCTTCCCAGGAGGGGGCCTTGGGGTCCCCCGGCTGGTCCTGCTCCCCCACTCCCCAGGCTTCTCTGCCTGGGAAGCCCATCGGATGGTGCTGGTCACCCCATCGGCCTCCCAGGAGGGGGCCGCGGGGTCCGGCCGGCTGGTCCCGCCCCCCAGAGGCTTCCGCCTGGGAAGGCATCAGCCGGCCCAGGGCACCAGATGCCTTCCCAGGCGGGAGGCTCCCAAGATGGCGGAGGCAGCAGCCCTGGAGAAGCCACACACTGGGGCTGTGGCCTCCACCATCTTGGCTAGGCTGATTTGCATACAGTCACTCTGATTGGCTGGTGGGCATGGCTTAGGCCATCCCAAAGAAATGGTTAATTTTAATATTACACTTTTATTAGTTAAGACTAGAGGCCAATACATGAAATTTGTGTATGTGTGCAGTCCCTAGGCCTGGCCGACAATCAAAGTGTGAGCATCTGGTATGGAAGGGCAGGCCCTGGGCAGCACCTGGACCCCCAGGCCCCATGCACTCCCCTCCACCTGAGTCATGGTACCTGAGTCCCCACACGAAGATGCAATGAGCACAGACAGATGCCGTGGGCCAGGGCACAGCGTGGGCCTCTGGGCCACCAAGCAGCACTGCACAGAAGCCGGGCAGACAGTGCACTCTCTCCCGGCTGGCCACAAACCCACAGGGAGCCCAACCAGCCCCTGCAGTCCCAGCAGCTGCCGCCCAGTTCACTCAGAAAAGGCCACGCAGGTTCAGGGTGGGCTCCTCGCAGGCACCCAGCACCTGGGCATGGGGGCTTCCCCAGCACCTGAGCCCTGGTGTCCCAGGGGAGAGTAACAGGGGGAGTGAGAGTGAGCTCAGCAGACACCCCACATACTCACCACACCTCCATCCTCATCACCCCTGCCCCCAGGCAGCTGGCAAGAGGTCACAGCGTGTCACCAACACCCACCATGTTCTATGATGCCCCCTGGTGGTCAGCACACATCATAGCGAGTGGTCGAACTCCTAGTCAAACTACAGCTCAAGGGGACAATTTGCACATTAGGCTTTTATTATATAGGATGTTTGTATGTCTTCTTGAGAGGGGTATATTTTCGGGTCTTCTGCCCACTTTTTGATTGGGTTGTTTGTTTGTTTCGTGTTGAGTTTTATGAGTTCTTTATATATTTTGGAAATTAAATCTTTGTCAGAACTACTGTTTTCAAATATCATCTCCTGTCTGGTTGGCTGCCTCCTTGTTTTGTTGTCAGGTTCTTTTACTGTGCAGAATCTTTTTAGTTTGTTATAGTCCCATTCATTTATTTTTGCCTTACTTCCTTTGCCTCTGAGGTCAAGTTCATAAAATGTTCTCTATGACCAAGGTCAAATTTGATACTTATATTTTCTTCTATGTAACTTTTGGGTCTTATATTTAGATCTTTGATTCATTTTGCATTAATTTTTGTACATGGAGACAAACTGTAAACCAGTTTCATTCATTTGCATGAGGCTTTCCAGTTTTCCCAGCTCCATTTATTGAATAGACTTACCTGGACTCCATTGTGTGTTTCTAGCTCCTTTGTTGAAAATTATCTGTTCATATGCATGTGTTTCTATAGTTGGGCTCTTTATTCTTTTTCATTGATCTGTATGTCTGTTTCTCTGCCAATACCATGCTGTTTTAATTATAGTAGCTCTGTAGTGTAATTTGAAGTCATGTAGAGTGATAATTCCTTCTTTGTTCTTTTTTCTCAAGATTGCATTGGCTGTTAGGGGTCTTTTGTGGTTCTATAAAAATCTGATGATTTCTTGTTCCATTTCTTTAAAAAATTAAATTTGGTTTTTGATGGGGATTGCATTAAATCTATATATTGCTTTGGGTAATAGGGGATTGCATTAAATCTATATGTTGCCTTGGGTAATATGGCCATTTGAACTATGTTGATTCTTACAACCCATGAACTTGGGATGTTTTTCCACTTTGTCATGTCTTTTTCAATATCTTTTAATAATGCTTTGTAATTTTCAGTATATAGATCTTTCACAATCTTTGTTAAGTTTATTCCTAGGTATTTTATTCTTTTGGTTGAAATTGCAAAAGGAATTGTTGTTGTTGTTTTTTTCATTTCTTTTTGAGAATTTTTGTATTAGTATACAGAAAGACAATGGATTTTTGCACATTGATTTTGTATCCTGCAATTTGACTGCATTTATTTATTAGTTTCTAATAATTTTTTTTGGTGGAGCCTTTAGGATTTTCTATCTACAGAATTATGTCATCCACAAAAGGGACAGTTTTACTTCTTCCTTCCTTATTTGTATGCCTTTTATTTATTTCTCTTGCCTTATTGCTCTGTGTAAGACTTCTAGCACTATCCTATATAATAAAAGCGGGGGGAGGGGTCTCGGCCTGCTTGGTGGGCTTCCCAGGCCCTTTGCTGGGCACCGGGGAGCAGAAAAGAGGTGGCAAACTGCTTTCTGGCTGCCCAGGCCTTTTGAGGGGCATCGGGGAGCAGGAAAGAGGCAGCAGGGGGTCAGTGGCCTGCTTGGTGGGCTTCCCAGGCCCCTTGCAGGGCACCGGGGAGTGGGAAAGCAAGGCGGTGGGACAGGGTCCTGCTTGGCAGCTCTCCAGACCCCTTGGCGGCACCGGGGAGTGGGAAAGGAAGGTAGCAGGCGACAGGTGAGTGGGAAAGAGTCGGCGGCCTGCTTGGTGGCTCCCCAGGCCCTTTGGGGGACACTGGGGAATGGGAAAGCAAGCTCTTGGGGGCTGAGGGCCTGCTCGGCGGCTTCCCAGGTCCCTTCCGGGGATCAGGGAGCAGGAAAAGGCTGGCCTGACCATGAGGCAGGGTTTTCCCTGCTTTCTGGTGGCTGGAGGAAGATGGGCAGTAGGCAAGCTTGGGAGGCAGGCAGCACCCAGCCTTGGCCACAGCTCAAAAAAGAGAACAACATGCAGGGGAGGGCAAGAGTCTGAGAGATCAACATAGGGGGGGTGCCTGCTCCAAGCGTCCACAGTGTGCCTGGGGGCAGGCCCCCAGCAGGTAGACACACACAGGAGGACTGCTCCAAGCCTCAGATGCGGCTGAGGGCAGGTCCCCAGTGGCAAAACACACACACACACACACACACGCACATGCACACGCACACACACACAAGGCGCCTGGCAGACTGGGGCCATCATAGGACATCCACTGAGGGGTTCCAGACTGTGAGAGGGGGCAGGCTGGGCTGAGGGACCCCCACCTTCCCCCCGTGCACAAATTTCGTGCACCAGGCCCCTAGTCAATACATAATTGTGGGGGGAGATATAAGTTTTTCCCACACTTATATTGCCTCAGTGGTTAGAGCATCGGCCCATGGACTGAAGGGTTGCAGGTTCAACCCTCTTTACCCTATTCTACTCCCCTCTAACATTCTTCTCCTCTGATAACTACAATGTATACAATGGAATACTACTCAGCCATAAGAAAGATGAAATACTGCCATTTGTGATAACATGGATGGATCTTGAGAATATCATGCTAAGCAAAACAAATCAAACAAAAAATGTGAGAAGCATGTGAGTTCTCATATGTGGGGTTTAAAACAGAAAGCAACAAATGATCAAACAAAACACAAATACAGACAAGGGTGTGGTGAAATGATATTTTTAAAGCACTTCAGCATAGCTTTATTTTGATTCAAGACATAAAGAACAGGCGCACAGAATATAGCATGGAATAAAAATATTTTCACACAAAGCCTTTTATGGTTAGTTAAGAATAAAGTTTGGGGCAGCATTTAACAGACTGCTGCATTAATCCAAATAGGAAGTGATGGTGATTTGAACTAAGGAAGGAGTTTCTAAATAAGGTGGTACACTTGAGAGATATTAGAAAAGTAGAATAAATAGGTCTAGTTGGCTGATGGACATGGAGAAGAAGGAAAAGTGAAGATGACACCAGGTTTCTAACTTGACATTTGAGTGGATGCCACGTTATATCCATTATGAAAGGGCACACAGAAGAAGGAGGAAAGTAGGACAAGGTTGAGTTGGAGGTCACTATATATGTTATTTCTAGTACAATAGAAGGCCCTCAGATCTGGGACTTAGAAAAATATATTAGTTTTCCACTGCTGTGTAACAAATTACTAAACACTGAGTAGCTTAAAACAGCACCTATCTTTTGACTCTCAGTTCTACAGGTGAGAAGACCAGGTGTGCGCTCCAGGCTGGGCCTAATCTGAAAGCTCTGGGAAGAACTTGTTTCCAAGTTTTTTCAGGTTTTAGCGGAACCTGGTACCTTGTGGTTGAAGGTCTGGAACCTGGTACCTTGTGGTTGAAGGTCTGAGCTCAGCGTTTCCTTGCTGGCTGTCAGCTCAGAGACTGCCCTCTGCTCCTAGAAGCTGCCTGCATTCCACTAAACCAGCAAAAGCACATGGAGTCTTGCATATACTTTGGATCTTTGGGCATTCTCTTCTCTCACCACCTGGAAAAAAAACACTCTGCTTTGTTTTTTGATGTTTTCTGGTGTGTGTTTTAGGGGGTTGGGCATTGCTAATGTCAGAAGAGTTGCATTTATTTATTTTTGTTATTTTTATTGAATTTATTGGGATGACTGGTTAATAAAATTATGTAGTGTTCACTTTTACAGAGAACAGAAGAGAATAGACTGAAAGCTGTCAAGGAGAGGAGAGTTGGGGCTAGGTGAAAATGGTGAAGGGATTAAGCAAAACAAAAACAAAAACAACTCAGAGGCACAAACAACAATATGGTGATTACCAGAGGGAAAGAGGGATGGGGAAGATTGAAGAAGGTAAAGGGAGAATAAATGGTGATGGAAAGAGACTTGACTTGGTTGACTTGGGATGGTGAACATAGTAAAATATACAGACAATGTATTAAAGAAAACTGCTTTTTAAGGCCTCATTTGATTAAGTCCAGATAATTTCCATATCTTAAGGTTTAATAAGTTGGCATAATTAATTATATATGCAGAAGGAACATCCCTATAATTGACACCTATTATTCTTCATTTTAATTGATTCATTTCAACTTTTTCTTTAAATTCTCTCTTGTTTTAGCCTGGTCAGCATTGCTCAGTGCTTTAGCATTGACCTATGAACCCAGAGGTCACAGTTCCATTCCCAGTAAGAGCACATGCCTGGGTTGTGGGCTCGATCCCCAGTACGGGACATGCAGGAGGCAGCCAACTAATGATTCTCTCTCATCGTTGATGGTTCTCTCCCTCCCTCTCTGAAATCAATAAAAATATATTTTTAAAAATGAACGGTAGCTTAAGTAAAGAAATGAAGAATGAGCTTTTCATTTAGATACTTCTTAGTACTAAGAACCCTCCATGGGCTAAGAGCCTTCCCCAAACCCTGCTTAGGTATATGTCCCACCAACTATCCTCTTCCATGCTAGCTCCCTTTTCCCAGAGTATGGACTCTCTTCTTTTGTTCACAATTTTGATTAGGGACTATGTAATGTTACCTTCTCCCTGACATCAAGCTTCTCTGCTGCCTAAAGACCTCTGGGACAGCTGAAGCTGACCTCCCTACTTTACCATGTCCCATGAACTCCCAGCCACTTCTTTCAAGAGCCAGATCTTCAATTGATACTACTACTCAGTCAGAAACCATGGTTTTTTACCCTGCTACTTTATTTGCTTTGTTTATTAAAATTCTAGTATGTCTTGAAGCCCAGCTCACTGTAACTCTGACACAATGCGATGCCATAATATTTGGTTTCTAGAGTTAGGAGCAGGTAATTTTATTAATGCTATGTGAAGTTAGAATGACATCAGAATCACACATTTGCTGATTAGGTAACATGGATTTAATAGGCCTATGGTGGTGCTGGGGAATGTGTATTTTCCAAAGTTCCACATGTGAGCTCTCGGATGAATATCTCAACTTGTGAATCATTATTTTTGAATCGTGTGAGTTCTATTGACTTGAAAACACAGAAGTAAATGTAATTTAAGCGAAGAAGTCAGGGACCATTTGAAGGAAACAATGATTATCTACGTAATAAAAACAATGAGCTTGGAATCATTAAGGCCCTTTTCAACTTGGAAATTCTCAGATACAACAAAGAATGCAAAGCTTTTGAAAGTACTGGGATTCATGTTGAGACAGGGAAAAACACAACTTTGGGTCAGGCAGACATGAGCGTGAATTCTGCCTTAGTCATTTATTAGCTGTGAGGCCATGGTCAAATTATAAAGTTCTCTGAAATACAGTCACATCTGAAAAATAGAGCTAATACTGGCTCTCTCTTGCATTTGTTATAAACTATATAAAGCAATAATGTAGAGATAAAAATTGTATTTATCCCTTGGGATTGATGTGAATATTGAATAAGTTAATACACATAAAGCAGGACTGTGCACATATGAGTGTTTATTGTTATTATTTTATTACTAGGGGCCTGGTGCACAAAAATTTGTGCACTCAGGAGGTCCCTCAGCCCGGCCTGTGCCCTCTCGAAGTCTGGGACCCCTCTGGGGATGTCCACCTGCTGGCGTGCCTGGTCAGCTTGGGTGAGGGGCTGATGGCTCTTCGCAGGCTGGCCAAGCCCCCCAGTGGGATCCCTCACCCCATTGGGGTGTGGCCAGCCTGGGTGACAGATTGAGGGACGTTTTCAGGCTGCCCACAGCCCCTTTAGGTTTTGGGGGTCTACTGGGGTACCTGGCCAGCATGGATGAGGGGCAGATGGCTGTTTTCAGGCTTTCAGGCTGCCCACAGCTCCCATTGACTCAACATCCCAGCAAGGTTGGCTGGAAGCAGGTTTCTGGGCTTTATTTATCTTCTATAATTGATACACTGTTCCTTTAAGCTCAGGCCTAGGCAGGTAATGAAGCCTCCTGTCTGCTTCAGCTTCGTGGCTTCTATAATTGAAAGAATGTTGCCTTAGTAGACTCTAGGCAGGCAGTTTCCTCCATCACTGGTGCAACTGAAGCCTGCTGTTTGCTTCAGCTCTGAGGCTTCTATAATTGCAACAATGTTGCCTGGAGCACAGCAGCTGGCAGACAGCTTACTCCTGGTGCAACAGAAGCCTGCTGTTTACTCTAGCTCTGTGACTGCCGGCCTCCATCTTGGCTGGGTTAATTTGCATACAACCACTCTGATTGGCTGGTGGGCGTGGCTTAGGCATCCCGTAGAAATGTTCAATTTCAATATTACTCTTTTATTAGATTAGATTATCTTAAAGAATCTAAACAAGGACTGACACATATTAAATGCCCATAAATGTTAGTCCCTTTCTCTTCACCAACTCTCTGGATAATCTACCAAAGGACTTTAGGCAGAAAGGTTCTAATCTCAGTGAAGATGTCAAATTGGTTTTAACTGGCTGATTTTGAACTCTTATCTCTGAATTCTTATGAATTATTTCTTCTCTTTACAAGTAATAGGAAGGACACTCACTTCCCACTTAGTGCATAGAGCTCCTTCACTGAGTATTGTTCACCAGATACCTTACAGGCAAGGTGCTCTCTATTGTTTTGTGGGCAGGATAATCAGGTTATCTGTGGGAAATGGCAGTCATAAAAGACAAATGAGTATACTGTATAGTTTGAATTAATATCACCTGCTGCCAAATTAAAAGTGAAACCACACAAACATTTTTCTAAGCACAAACAAAGCAGTCTTAACAATGGTGTTTGTAATTAAGCCATGGGGAGTTTTAGGTGTTTAATGACTCATTGATTTGAGCAGATTCAATTACCTCTAGAAATATGCTATGCCGGACCTTAGAGGATATGAATGTATTTTCACAATCATTTCCTGGAAGACTGATTACATGCTACTTGAGCAGAAATGGAACTGAACAGATGTGAAATACAAAATCTTGGCTGTGGAAGTTCATCTGGTCCCTGTCATTTTAATCATGAGGAGACTGAGGTTCATAGAGGTTGGATATTTTTATTCCAGTGAATTATGAGTATAGGCATTTTATTTGCACAAAGGTATATGATAAAAGCTATAGAATGGTCTTTATTGGGACATATAAATTTGAACATTTAGTGATTGGAACTTTTACGTCCATATATAAACATGTGTTATTTATGGCAGAAAATGTCAGCAGTATTGAAATTTATGTGGGTACAATGAGCAGAAAACCTGAAAACAGGAAGACTGGAAAATCTAGCGTGTATCATCATGATTGCCAAAGACTACATGTCTTACTCCCACTAACCAGTTAATAAGTAGACTCTGAATCCAGACTGTTTGGATCCAATTATAAATTGGACCAGTTACATATTATTGAACATGTTACTTTTGTTCTCTGTGCCTCAGTGTCCACATTTGTAAAATGGGATAGTAAAAGTTAGTAACTAACTCATACTGCTAACTTAAGTGAATTTATATAAATTATTTAGAATGCTATCTATATATAATAGACACTATAAAATATTAGCATTCTTTGTATGTTTCAAACCCTCACAGGATATTAACTGAATAACTCTAGTTTTCAGTTTTAAAGTACTCAACAGTTGGGTGCTAGTGAAGGAAATTTCAGGGAATGGGGCTTAGGAAGCAGAGCCCAGTAATAGGGCTTTCCATGGAGAGTCTACATTAGGGGAGTAATTGTGCTTCCCTGGTGATCTTTTACATTTATGATTTTATTTTTTCTTTGCACAACTCATTTCTAAATTACTTCTACTCAAGTCTGTTCTTAATAGTAATCAAAATTATCATTAATGTTTCCTGCCAGGTCACGGGACAGTTTACCATTATAACACACTAGGGGCCCGGTGCACAAAAATTTGTGCACTCGGGGTGGAGGGAGTCCCTCACCCGGCCTGTGCCCTCTCACAGTCTGGGACCCCTCAGTGGATGTCCTATGATGGCCCCAGTCTGCCAGGCACCTTTTGTGTGTGTGTGTGTCACCACTGGGGACCTGCCCCCAGCCGCATCTGAGGCTCAGAGCAGTCCTCCTGTGTGTGTCTACCTGCTGGGTAACTGCCCCCAGGCACAC
>PVJC01028679.1:0-22335 GCA_004026665.1 Murina feae
GTTAGCATTTTCTCTCTGCAAGTTCTTCCTGGAAGGGATTCTGCGTGAGGGGCCCGCCCGGGAGAGGGGGTTTTCTATGGAATCCACGCATTTCCAACGGAAACACGGCGTTCGCACGCAGGGCACCGACTCTGCGGCAAGGATGTGCTTTAGCTGGTGCCTGTCTGTCTCTGACGTTTGCTTCACAGAAATGGCCTGAATAATCCCCTTTCTGCAAGATGCGGGTAACACACATGCAGGGAGAGCAAAACACAGGAGGAGTACTTTCCGCGGTCTCCTAGCATCTGGCAAGAATGCCTGCTCTCCTTACATCTCCTCCTCACTTCAGAATTCTTCCAACGCCCGCACTCAGGTGAGGGCACTGCTCCGGGAAAAAGTGGGGTTACTACAGAGGCCGTTCTGTTGGGTTCAGAGCATTCAATTAGGGGGTAAAAAATCAATAGGTAAATTCGTCACAACTCCTCCTTGGCTTTAGAATAAGCGCAATCGAAAAATAAATCACTGCGATATGTGTTATAAATAGAGATGTTACTCTACTGAGCTCACAGCTTCTTTATTAATGTTTACACACCAGTTAGGGAAGAGGCAGTGGGTGCATCTCAAGTGCATCCAAGCAGGAGTTTAATGCACACGGTACACAAAATACCGAATATAACAGCTCAGTCGTGTCCAGTTTCTCAAGAGGCACTGAAGGGTCCCGGGTTCGATTCTGGTCAAGGGCACATGCCTGGGTTGCAGGCTCGATCCCCAGTGGGGGGTGTGTAGGAGGCAGCCGATCAATGATTCCCTCTCATCACTGATGTTTCTATCTCTCTCTCCCTCTCTCTTCTCCTCTCAAATCAATCAAAATATATTTTTTTAAATAAAAAATACTCAGCAACACCAATACTTTATTAGATTTTTCTTTTTGTTAAGTTGTGAGGAAAGGCAAGGACATGGGAGTATGGGCTAGGAGGTGGGAATGGGAAAAGAGGTGGTGGGGGGCCTCAGGATCTCAATTCTCAATCGCTCTGGGAAGCACAGCGTTCATCCTATTTTGGGTTTGAGATGATTTCAAAACATTATTGAAAAAGTTATAAATATACACAAAAAAAAGAGGACTAGATCCATGCTTTTTTTTTTTTTTTAAACTTAGATTTTGCTTTTATTATATGCCATCTGGTCATCTTTCCTTTTAATGGGAACATTTAGGCCACTTACATTTAAAGCAATTATCAGTATGGATAAATTTAAATGTCACATTTTGATATTTTTCCTTTGTCCAACAGTTTCTGCTTTCTTTGGACCAGCAGCATATTAATTTTATTTACGATCTCTATTTCTTTATTAGCTAGAGTCCTGTGGTGTGTGTTTCTTAATAGCTCTAAGCCAGAGAGAGCCTTGCCCTGCTAACCTCTGCTCTACATAGTCACAGGGTTGGATAGAGTGAAGACGCCACAATTAACAACGGTTTGCTACATGCCCATTAGCCGCAGAGAAGGACCGGGCGGTAAGAAGACCTTAATCACAGACGCTGCCCTGACACCAATTTAGTCGCATCACCTCATCCATCGCCCAGAGGGAACAGAAGCACTGGGGCCCGCATCAGCCTCCCTCGTCCTCATAGCCGCTCCACTTTACCAAGGATGAAGCGAAGCCCCCAGCTGTCACCCCCCGCCTCCCCGCAGTGTCATTAAAACAGTAGCAGAGAACAGTGCGGAGGAACGACATGAACAGAGAGCTCCGTTCACGTCGGGCTTCTCTGCTAAGTCACCAGTGATGGGTAACTTCAAAATGGCAGCACAGCCCAGCCAGCATGGCTCAGTGGTTGAGTGTTGACCTGTGAGCCAGGAGGTCATGGTTCCATTTCTGGGCAGGGCACGTGGCCAGATTGTGGGCTCGATCCCCAGTGGGGGGCGTGCAGGAGGCAGCCGATCCATGATTCTCTCTCATCACTGATGTTTCTCTTTCTCTCTCTCCCTCTCCCTTCCCCTCTGAAATCAATATTGATTTCCACCTGCAGGGATCGGGCCAAGACCGTCAGTCCAACATCCCCCGAGGGGTCCTGGATTATGAAAGGGCGCAGGCCACGCCAAGCAACCCCTCCGGTGCACAAATCCGGGCGCCAGGCCTCTGGCAAAAAATAAAGGCCACGGCCTATATTACAGCAAAGAATCAGAGCAAATATTCGTACACCGATTTGACTTTTATTTTTATACTTTTACCTTTATCTTAACAATTTAAGTTTTCGACATGCATCCATCACTGGCATATTGTACATACCTTTATGTTTCAGTGCTTAACTTTCACATACCATACATACATGTTCAATGAAGAGGGCATAAAATATGAAATTCATCCTCTGAGGAAATTCATTATTAAGAATTACTTTTATGTTACAGTGGCTACATGTCTCATTTTGTTGTACCCCAAATATAAGAAAATGCTATTTCTTATTCTAATAAAACGATCCTTCCTGTGATACTATTATTATTTTCAAGTGCTGTCAGAAGTTTTTGCCTACTAACCAGAATAGTATTTTATTAAGAGATGCCCTCATTAAAGACTCCAACATCTTACAAGTCTTATGTGCTCTGCCATTTAAAATTCACTTTCACAAGCATCCCTCTTCATCTACATATCAATTCTGTCAGGCAGACAGTATCCCCATCCCCATTTTACAGATGAAAGTATTGAGGCCTAAGGAACTTGTTTTGCTTGTGTCAAATCACACAGCTAACTAGGCACCATTCGCTTTTCTTCAGTGTTTTCAATCACATTAAGTGGGTCCCTCTGCACAACATACAGATTTAATGTTGATGAGAATAAGTCTGTGATTGCTCATTCCATACGAATTGTGAATTGCATATATCCTCGCAATTACACTAGCAATATCTATGCCTTCAGTCCTTAAGTATTTTTGATATAAGTAATCCTAATCATGGTCACGACTTAAATACGTTTCCCCCCCAAATTATTGTAATCTTAATGCCAATACAAAAACGACCCTAGGTTGTTCCTTGAGAAAAGGTGCTGGGGGGATTCTGAGTGGATGGAGGAGGGAAACATTACAGGGGGAGGGGGAGGGAGAAACAGAGGTGACAGAATAGAAGTGGTGATGGCGTCATGCGCTTCGTCACCACAGAGGTGGTAATTACACTCTCACTCCAGGGGAACCACGGTAATCCCACAGGAGCTCACGTCACTGCTGTCCCCGCTACGCTGATAACTGTGAAGTTAATCTGAGGCAATACTGTGCACGCTGGCCATACACTGTTTCCTTGGTAACAGCATCATGCTGCCATAGAGAAGGGATATTTGGCAGTAATGCAGTCAGCAGTAAGCTGATTATACAGGCGCAAGCTTCTATCTACATGCACAGGGCAGCCTGGCCGACGTGGCTCAGTGGCTTGGCATCGACCTATGAACCAGGAGGTCACAGTTCGATTCCCTGTCAGGGCACATGCCCGGGTTACGGGCTCCATCCCCAGTGGGGAGTATGCAGGGAGCAGCTCATCCATGACTCTCTCTCATCACTGATGTTCCTACCTCTCTCTCCCTTCCTCTCTGAAATCAATAAAAGTACGCATTTTTTTTAAAAAAAACAACCACAGAATACAGTCGCCCAGGGAAGAGCCACGGGGCTGACCCGAAGGGCTCTCTGCATCCCATGCCCATTATCTGTTGACTGTAACAGCTCCAATAAATGCAAGAAATGACCAAACGGCCAGTTCATGTTTAACAACAGAGCCTGCTTAGCTTTAAAAAAGTGCAAGGGGGAAAGATAAAAGGTAATGCATTCCTCTTGCTCTTTTTCTCTTCCCTGCCCTGAAAGTATTACTATGCTATCAGGAGCCATACGTGTGTGTGTGTGTGTGTGTGTGTGTGTGTGTGTGCGTGCTGCGATGAAAATCTGGCCATGCGCTGACACCGAGGCAACCCTTAGGTCTAAATCAAGATACGAGAAACTGCATTAAAACAATTCTGCTTGAGGAAGTTCACTGGAGAAGGCAGATCGGGGACATGTGCAGCCGACGGCCTTCGAAGGGGCAGGAGACGCTGACCATGTGGCCAGCAGGGTAACAGCTTACACTCGGCGTTCTCGGCGTGAAATGCTGGAAAGAGCGTGCAGCGCAATGGAAGGGCGTAACTAAGTGGTATCAGAGGTCCTGACCGAGCAGGTGTGGCCCCGCTGACTGGGCATCCATCGTTCTGTGCTCCAAAAGGTGGCTGGTTCAGGGCTCATGTCCAGATTGTGGGCTGGATCCCCAGTAGGGGGCGTGCAGGAGGCAGCTTATCCATGATTCTCTCTCATCACTGACGTTTCTCTCTCTCTCTCCCTCTCCCTTCCTCTCTGAAATAAATTTAAAAATATATTTAAAAGTAAATAAACTGACTAAAATGCATCCGTCTGTCCACGAAGCCTGTACTTCGTAAAGGGTGTGACGTCAATGTGCTGCAGGGGCAGAGTGATGCGGGGAGGTAGGCGGATGTGCAGGCAGGAGTGTGGACCACACGTTCCCAGCACCAGGCAGTGGAACCCCTCCCACCCCCCGATGAATCTGGTGCTGGATACAGCAGTTCTGACGGCTGGTTCTTAGTGAATTCTTTGAGGCTATGAAAACTTTTTAACGATGAACATGTGCACGGAAGCCTCAATGAAGACCGATCTTTCTCTTGCCTGAGTAAGAACTGCCAAGACATCAGTAAGAACTGCCAAGCCCACACGCAGGGCGGGGCCACCCCTGCCCCAGGAAGAACCCGCGTGAGACAGTCCAAGGAACCCCGAGCCTCTGCAAGTTCCACCTCCACGTGCCACAGTCCTGGGGGCGGCCCAGCCCTCTTCCTCGGGTGTCTGTGCTACCGAGGCCCCGGCTCTCACTTCCATGACTTACTGTCGGGGACCCTGACGTGGGGCTCCTGCTCTAGTGGAGATGTCTACACTTTGCTACTTACCCTTCCTGCTTTGGCTGAAACCTAGACCTCTTGCCATTTTAAACCATGTATATGTATATGTATATGTATATGTATATGTATATGTATATGTATATGTATATGTATTTTAATTTAGAAAATGTATATATTAATTTCAGAGAGAAGAAGGGAGAGGGGGAGAAAGAAACATCAATGGTGAGAGAAAAATCACTGACGGGCTGCCTCCTGCACGGCCCCTACTGGGGACTGAGCCTGCAACCCGGGCATGGGCCCTGACTGGGAATGGAACTGTGACCTGGTTCACAGGCTGATGCTCAACTACTGAGCCATACCACCCGAGTGAGACCTCTTGCCATTTATATAAACATATATTAAATTTCTACAAATACATATAATGAACATATTTTCCCCCTCATGCTACAGTCCAAGGTGTGGCTCTGAAATGACTTCAGGTTATTTTTTCAAAAGTGCTCTTGAAACCGCCAACGTTTTTTGGTCACGATGGTGATTGTTAGATTTATATAGCCAGTCACATTCTTTCAAGAAACTAAACAGAATTGTCTCATCAAGAAATAGTCAAGGAATAAACAGACCTCTGCAAGACCCTGTTTTGGACACACACACACACAAAAAAGAAAGAAAGAAAGAAAGAAAGAAAGAAAGAAAGAAAGAAAGAAAGGAAGGAAGGAAGGAAGGAAGGAAGGAAGGAAGGAAGGAAGGAAGGAAGGAAGGAAGAAAGGGCGTTTAAATGTTTGGGAGCTTGGCTCTCAGTATCGAACGTGTCTTCCATATCCAAGTTCATTAATCTTTTCAAACAAACACATTATTTTCTCAAACCAAAGGTATGAAATGATCACAATAAAAGCAAATTAAATTTATTAAATGCTGTATAATTATCTCATTTCTGGGGCTCAGGTTATTAGCTCAGATATGATGCCTTCCACACAACTTCCATTTGCAATTATGCCCCGAACTGCAGGTCTGAGGCGTCAGCCATAGGAACACAGCCCCCCTGCCGTGCTAAACTTACTGAAACAGATAGAAAGAACGCACTTCATTGTGCTGTGTTCCCGTTTTCCTATTTAGTAATTGGACTACCCTCCAGGAAGTACTGTGCTTTACCATCTCTCACGGAGTTACTAACACATCTCGCTGTCTCCTGATCTCCCTGTACACACAACATAAGGGTTTCTGAATTATTATTTCATACTCAGCATTAAACAGGATGGTGACAGGCTCCCATCAGAAAGCTGATCGGAAGTGCTGTGACGGCCACCGTGCCTCATGACAGGACGCAGGCACTCGCTGGCTTCCGACCGCAGGTGACACGGTGAGACTCAGAAGTGGAGGGTTGGGAAGTGTCCTGACAAATGAGTCTTCTCTGAATTAAAAAAAAAAATCAATAGCTCATGTCTTACTAATCAAAGATTACAAAGTTATTGGTTTCTTTCCTCTACGGATGATTGCATCAAATATGGCTTAAAGCAAAGTCTCCTCGAACACAATGTGGATATTGAAGACACGTGGGGTACTGAGAGCCACAGTCCCCTTGAATACAGTGGGCCTGTCATGAAGGGTGATGCTCCATGAAGCTTATATATTGTCACGTGTTCAATGGTTAGTTTTGTCCAAATGAAGAATTTTTACAAAAGTGTTAACACCTACATCGAAGGATTAAAAGTGATCTTCAGAAAATCCTTCATTCACTCCCCCCCCTCTGTCTTCTACATGCTACAACCCATCTTTAAAGTAAAAATAACTTTTAATGAATTTATCTTGTCACTGAAGCAATAAGAATTCATTTAAACTGTTTTTAAGCAGGAGTCACTTTATGAACAATTGTGCTTAATAGCAATGCAATTTCTTTTCTAGTGAGCAATGAAAAGCCGAATCCCATTCAATTTAGGAAAAAGCAAGCTGTTGGTCTGTGAAAAGTTACTTCTCCGAACCCTAGCAGTCACTGAATGCAGACGATTCAAGGAAAAACAGAACATATATGATGAGATGTAACATCTAATTGGGAGTTTTATGTAAATTACACCTTGTCTTTAAATACTATCAGCATGTACTAAAGATCAGATTATAAAGATGCCAAAAGATTTTTATTCCATGCAAAGCTCATACACAGTTTCTTCAGGAGTAACGCACCAGTGAATGTAACAGTAACAAGAAATAGAAAGGAACTCAACATAATCTTGCAAATTACATCCTAGGGTCCCATGTCCTAAAACTGTCCTAAAACTCAGTATTGGTAAGGCTGCCCTGATTGTAACATCTGCCCTGTACGCAGATTCATTAAGAATAAGAAATGCATTTATTTCATAAAACTTTAATTAGACACATCCTACGATGTCTCTTTGACATTATCTATCCCTACAGCATCTCATTGATATTTATCTCCGACACTGAAGTCGGAATCATTTGATTCTGTTCACCCAAGTGTAGCACACTCAACTGCTATAGAGCTCTCTCCCGAGAAAAGAAGAGGGAATTAAAGAAATGGGAAGATAACAGGCTGCATATTCTACTTGTGAGAACAGACACTTTGGAAAGGAAAGTGCTTAAGTGGTCATATAGAAGGCGCAATTAAAACTAATTTAGGTTCGTCTCTTAGGATTGGCAAACCTACACTTTTAAGCATTGAACTGAGTTGTTAGGACCAAGCTACCCTTAATTGTCCCTGTTCAACTTGACCAACTAATAACTAATTCTTATAAAAGTAGTGACTTACTTCATTTAATTGTGTGGTAACCAGAACATACACTAGCTTGGTTTTGGAATTAAAAAAAAAAGCAACACTTTTTTGACGATGGGTAAAAGATTTTGTTAAGACAAGCAACGACCCCGCTCTATTTCTCTTCATTTAAGTGAAATATAAATTGAAAAAAATATGTTTTGAAAAATAAGGTTCATAGAGGTTGAGGAGCTTACAAAAAACTAGAGTCAGCCCTAGTGATAGGGCCAAAATGAGATGCTGCGAAAGGCACAAGAAATAAATGGTGGTTTTGAGCAGTTGAGTCTGAGGTTCTTAAAGAACAGCCAAAGCCCGATGAGCATTTAGAACTCAGGTCTGGTGTCCAGAGCATGACTGGCAGTTCAGTCAGGGGCTCAGGGGCTGGGTGTCGCCATGTGCACCCAAAGGTTGCTGACCATTCCTGGTCAGGGTAAAGCTCTTAAAGATCTACACACCACTATTAACCGCCTGTAATTGGCATGTATAGCACACTACACCCAACAGTCGCAGAATAAATATTCTGGTCAAGTCCACATGAAACATCCCTGAGGATAAACCACATGCTGAGAGAAAAAAAATCGCCGTTCAAAAGATAAAAATCTTACGGATTCTACTTTGGGGCCATAAGGGAGAAGATTTTGAAGTCGCAGCAGTGACATGTAGAAGAGCTGCGTCAACCTCAGCCTTGTAGTTTTCCCCCGTCCACACCGAAATCCGGCCTTTGTCAGTCAGCTCAATGTTAATCATCCAAGTGTATACAAAGTGGGATCTGTTGTGGTATCTTTTATGCAAATATTTTCACCATTTTTTAAAAAGGTGTTTTATAAACTTCACTTTTTTAGAGTTTCAGGGTCATAACAAGACTGAGTGGACAGTACAGAGTTCTCATATGCATCACCACAGCACCAGCACCAGCACCACCTCCTCCACCTCCACCACCAACACCAACTCTATTAATACCAATACCAGCTCCACTACCACCAATACCACCTCCACCACCACCACTACCAACAATACCTTCACTACCAACACAATCTCCACCACCACCAACTCCACCACAAACAACACCAACTCCACCACCATAAACAACACCTTCACAACCAACACCAACTCCACTATCACCAATGCCACTTCCACCACCACTACTGCCACCAACTCCACCACCAACACCACCACTACCAACAATAACACCTCCACCAACATTAACAACTCTACCACCACAACCAACTCCACCACAAACAATACCTCCACCACCACCACCATCTTCACCACCACAAACACCACCACCTCCACCAACACCACCTCCACTATCACCAGTTTCACCACCATCACCACCACCAATAACAACTCCACCATCACCACCACTGCCACCAACAACACCTTCACCATCACAAACATCACCTCTACTACCATCCTGGTTACAGAGGATGCTTTATGGAATGTGGGGGAAGTCAGTCCTTTGTATTTTTCTCTTTCAATATCATAGGAGAGACTCTGGCTCTTTCCCTCTCCGTAAGCACTTTAGCATCAATTGGTCGATATCCACAAAACCATCTGTTGAGTTCTCGATGGGGATTGTGTTGGATCTGGATATATCTTTAAAGGGAGTCAACAATATCTTCTAACATACTCTGATCTCAAAGGAGCTGAGAACAGCCCACATTTTGGGGTGGGCTAACTTCTCTTGAACTACAGGTAAATTGGTAGGAACATGGAGGTCGGGGGTGGCTGAGGTTCCTTTCATGCATCGTATGTTCAAATATCTGTGCACTCCAATGGCCTATCACTGGTGTATCGCCCCCCTCTTCACCGCCAGCCCCCAGCCCGCCAGCCTTCCTTCAGATCTCAACTCAAGCACCTCTTCCTTGTCAAAGCATCCTATCACCTAGCAATACTTCCTCTCAGCACTGGCAACACTCCCTCTCCTCTGGAGAATCCCTTCGTTAAAAGTAACTGTATATACATGTGTGTGCTTCTTTGATAAATGCCCACCTCCTCTCCCATTAGACCAAGCGGGTAAAACTCATGAAAATTTGCTCTTAATTGTATCTCCAGTGCCTACTTGTACTCTGCATATTTAAGAACTCAATAAATATTTGAAAGAATGAACCATGTCTAGAAATAGCTTTCTCCATGCACGTTCAATGCCTCTGTGTTTCAATGATCTCATACTACATCACTTATCCTAGCACTACCCTTTTAGAGATAAATTTTATGGATTCACAAATACAGGTGTTACCCTAAATCAGTGGTTCTCAACCTTGGCTGAACGTTAGAATCACCTGGGAATCTTTTTAAAATCCTGACTTCTGGGCCTCATCCTCCAGAAATTCTGTGTCTTTGTTATGGGGTGGGGCCACAACATTAGTAACAAAGAAGCAGAATTTCTGGAGGATGAGGCCCAGAAATCAGGATTTTAAAAAAGATTCCCCGGTGATGTTCCTGTGCAGCCAAGGCTGAAGAACCGCTGCCCTAAATAATAGTTTATTGGAGCAACAAAGGCCTCTTTCTTAATCAAACCCTGTAAGATATCACAGATGACAGCTGAGACTTGCATATAAAATACAACTTCATTACGACGATTCAGTACGTTGCATCCTAGATCAGTGTTTTATTTTATTTTGTTAATCCTCACCCAAGGATATTTTTCCATTGATTCCCAGGGAGAGTGGAAGAGGGAGGGAAGGACAGAGAGAAGTATCAACATGAGAGAAACACATCTACTGATGGCCTCCTGCAGGCGCTGTGCCAGGGCCCAGGCCTGGGAGGAGCCTGCAACCAAGATATGGACCACCCTTGACTGGAATCGAACCCAGGACGCTTTGGCCCAAAGGCCGACGCTCTATCCACTGAGCCAAAATGGCTAGGGCTACATCAGCATTTTTAATTACATTCCACTCCACAAATTTTTAAAATTCTATTAGAATACAGAACCACGTTGCAAGTAGGTACTTTTCCCAAATTATAATTTCCAAACTGTAGGTTAGAATTCAGTGTTTATGGAAAGAGACCCTGTGATTATCACCTATCAACAGTCCTTATAAACCCTAATACCATGGAGTTACCCATCACAGGCAAGGAGATGCGAGTCACTCATTTACATAAATTAATTACAAACCACAAACAAAAACGTCCTAAGTATATATTTCAAGAAATGCACCAAAATCAGAAAAGCACTAAACACAAACTAAAATCTTAACAGCTACAACCTGGCGGATTCATCGCTTTCTAGTAGTACTGTCCCTGCTTCCTGATCGATCACCCCGGGGACCATTTCGAACCTTTTAGATGACGCACTGCTCCTCGCTCCTGGCTGTCCTCTTCCCTCGTGACTTTAAGACAGACAAGTGCACGCGAGTGACTTCCTAGATGTTGTGCGCGTCACTGGCTTCCATGTAAACACTTGCAAAGACGCCAATCTGCCCCATAAATCCAGCCGCCCAGGGTGCTCACCCTGTCTCCTGGCGCCTGGCCTCCTGCACCCTCCCTACTTGGTGAGTCAAAAAGCTGAGCTGAGTCGAATAACCTGGAGCCCAGAAAGGGCTGCCTGCTATTTTTTTTAAAATATATTTTATTGATTTTTTACAGAGAGGAAAGGAGAGGGATAGAGAGCTAGAAACATTGATGGGAGAGAAACATCTATCAGCTGCCTCCTGCACACCTCCCACTGGGGATGTGCTCGCAACCAAGGTCCATGCCCTTGACGGGAATCGAACCTGGGACCTTTCAGTCCGATGCTCTATCCACTGAACCAAACCGGTCAGGGCGGGCTGCCTGCTATTGTCTGCAGCAAACACACGTGGTAACTGCAGCCACTTTCAGTAACATGAACCTGTGGTACTATGTGCAAAAATATTCCCTTGGGATTCTGCTGCGTGAAGGTGTGTGTTTCTCTGTGTGTGTGCATGTGCATGTTTCATATTTATGGTTTCAAACAACTTTTTTTTTTCTAACGTGCATTTTAAAAACTGAGCATCTTAATAGTAACACAAGAGCCCGGTTTAGTCAATTCCAGGGAATTGACCATGTTACATACGTAGGAGGATATAAACTATAAAACAGCATAAGGAGATTTATTCATGGAGGTAAAGAGGCTGGCAATTTGTCCAAATATATCATTTTCATGTAAAATCATATTTACAATGTACTTGTTATATACAAGCAAGTAAAAGAACATATACTCAGAAGCATGAGATAATTCACACACGTCTGGAAAATGTTTGCTCCTAACCTTGTAGGTCGCAAATGGTATTTATTATCATTGATATAGTCAAGATCTGTCTCTACAATGGCTATGCCATCTATAGAAATGTGTGTAACAAAATCATTTCTCATGATCCTTAAAAACGGGCAGATATTTCTATGGGACTACTGAAAAAAAAAAGATTCTCCAAAAATTTCAGATGAGCAGAATAATCCTGAATAAAAATAAATTGCAGGACAAGTCTTGTATTAATACCTAATAACAATGCACTTTTCTTTTAGTGGAATGACTCAATTCAAGGGATGATTCGCCGCCTTCAATGAACAGGGGTTACTGCCTCAAACCAGTTGCACCAGCAGTCGCCAGCCAGGGTCCACAGACCAGCGGTGGTCCGTGAGGTCCGAAAGGTTGGGAACCGCTGGGTTACAAAATGCTCCTTAAATTATTTAATACAGTTTGTTCATGTGTAATAATTAAAATATAATTATGTGTCAAAACTAGTAATGTTTCTCTATAGTGGAAAAAAGTCTTCTCCTTGTTTCACTATTAAAAAGAAAAAAATCTGATTCCTCAAACAGCTTTTTCATCCAAATTGTTTAAATTTCAACCCAATTCTTACCTCTGGGTGAGAAGTGTCTCGAGCAGTATTCCCTCACAGAATGTGAAATTAGATACAACATCAAGGGAGGGAAGGAAGAAATGAAATATGAAGGGAAAATATGACGATGACAAATATGATACCAGTAAGTAATTTAACCTTATTGTAAATCATTTTTCTTCCCCATCTTCAAAAAAAAACAAAAAACAAAAACCCCACAACAACTGCTACTCTAAACTCTCCTGAAAGACAGCGAAGATACTGGCAAGGTAACCGGTTCATAAACAGAGCCCAGACATCCACTGCAAACATGACCTCTGTGGTCCAACGACGAACACCCACTTCCACGGAACCTGAGGGGAGCTGGTGTTTTGGAAGATCTCCAAATAAAACGGCTACTATCACTTCCTCTCATCCACCAGCCCGAGTAAGGGCTCTTCAAACGGGAGCGCTCTGTCGGGCTAGAAGTCAGGAAATGTGCCGAATTAGACTAAGTGTCGGAGGCTCCTTGGGAGACATTAGGAAGACTGGGCTACGAGCACTTTTAGAAAGAGCACAGACTATCCCATATGGTATCTCAGTTAATCCTAAGAAAACTTCTTTGTGGACTAGAGAAAAATATGTATTCATCATTCAAAGGTTTATAAAATAAATACTGATTGAATTTCACATTTTTTTGGAAATGAAAGCAATTCTTAGATAGTTCCATGGGAACAAACTTTACAGTGGAGTTAAAATAATGGCCCACAGAACACATCACAATCAATATTTCCCAATCGATGTCAAGTATCCTGTGGGGACTTTAATGGATATCATGACTCTTCATCCTATATAACAAAAGCCTAATATGCTAAGTGTCTGATCATCCAGTCAGCTATTCAACCAATCAAAGTATAATATGCTAATAATATGCTAATGATATGCTAATAATAGCTCAACGGCTCACTATGATGTGCACTGACCACCAAGGGGCAGATGCTCCAACTAGTAGGTGAGCTTGCTGCTGGGGTCTGGCCAATTGGGACTGAGAGAGACGGGCTGGACACGCCCTGGAGCCCTCCTATGGTTCCTCCCGGGCTGGCCAACCTTCCATGTCCCTCCCTGGCCCTGATCGTGCACCGATGGGGTCCCTTGGCCTGGCCTGTGCCCTCTCTCAATCCAGGACCCTCAGAGGATGTCAGCGATCCAGTTTCGACCCAATCCCACAGGCCAGGCCAAGGGAGCCCACTGGTACATGAATTCATGCACCAGGCCTCTAGCTCATTTATAAAAATAACTGACAGCCCTGACCCGTTTGGCTCCGTGGATAGAGCCTCGGCCCATAGACTGAAAAGTTTTGGGGCTCAATTCTGGTCAAGGACATGTACCTCGGTTGCAGGCTCGATCCCCGGCCCTGGTCACGGCACATGCGGAGGCAAGCAATTGATGTGTCTTTCTCACATCATTGCATCTCTCTCCCCTGCTCCCTCCTACTCTCTCTAAAAATCAATGAAAAAATATCCTCGGGTAAGGATTAACAAAAATAAAATAGTTTCCTCAAAAACATGCTCATCTTTGCTGTCGGCAGCATGCTGGTGACTTCATGACCCATCACGCCTGTGCAGTGGAGTGAGTGAGCTAGGAAATGTAGCTTATTCAATGTCAAGGAGCAGCTCGGAAGTTAGGAGACATGACGCTTCAGTAAATGTCACTAATAACGTTGGAAGAGCTCTACAGCATTTTTAAGTGTTAATCTATCAGAGACAGTCACACGCTCATACTACATGAACCAAAAAACTCTTGAAACATATTTTGATTTAGGACAAATATGTCTTTTTTAAAAAAATATATTTTATTGATTGTTTACAGAGAGGAAGAGCGAGAGATAAAGAGTTAGAAATATCGATCGGCTGCTTCCTGTACACTTCCTACTGGGGATGTGACCACAACCAAAGTACATGCCCTTGACCAGAATCAAACCTGGGACCTTTCAGTCTGCAGGCCGACGCTCTATCCACTTCGCCAAACCAGTCAGGACAGGACAAATATGTCTTAGCCCACCAGGACAAACCCAGCTGGCCACCTGTTTATCTACATAAAACTTTATTAGGACACAGCCTCGCCAACACTGCCCCTCGATTAGCTCACGTGTTGTCTAGAGGGTGCATTATTATGTCAGCACCACTGAGCAACTGCAACAGGGACCCTCCAACCCAGAAAGCTGAGACAGTGACGTCTGGACGTTAGGCTACAATGCTGGCTTGCTACTTCTCTAGGCTATCACATCGCCACTTTGTCGACCGAAGCACCCAGTTCCGAGGAAAGTCGATCTAGCTTCCAGGCTACCGTTACCAACCAATGGGCATGTTTCCCCAAAACAAAATCAACGCTCCAGTGGGTGAAATGTATTTACTTCCTAATCACCTACATAAATGCTGGGCTAGGACGTGTGCCAACCCGCTGTGACAGGTAACGCGCTGATCTATGGGAAGTAAGGGATGTCGAAACTGCGTATGTGTATCACCTAGCAGACTCTTACAGAAGAAAGTACAATCACCTGCTATCATACAGAATATGTGCAATAAGCCCAAATCACAACGAGCAACACACAAAAAATGCCAAAGTCCTGATACACGACAGTGCGTTACCTATAAACCTCATCTATTCTTCTTCTTAAGTTGTAGAAAATGCCAACTATAATTACAAAATACGTATTCAAAACATGTAAACCACTAATTTTCCACTTGTAAAAGCCTGATTCCAAAAGCAATTTACTTTATGATTTACTTAAGCTTCACAACTACATTAAAATATGATAGTATATACACAACAGCTTGTTAACAAGATTATCATAACATTAAAATCATAATGTGGCACTTCAATTATGGATACTTAAAATTAAAGCTAATCCTCACAGTACCAATTTTTATCTCCTAAATAATTTTAGCTATTAGCTGCTCATTCACAGTCTGTATCTACAGCGACAAGCATTCTGGAGCAGCCTGAGCGCCGAGTTTTGCTTTGGGAGTAAGACAAGAGCCGCATCCCCAACTTCCCAGTCTTCGATACACATCCTTTGCCTTTAAAGGAAAATTACATTTGTTTACCTTGGCTCAGCGCCATTTCTGTCGCTGCCAATGTTGCTGTTTTAAGTAGAAGCACCCTCGATGCCAACAGTACATGTTTTCTTTCCTGGTTTTATCATTCTCGATGGATTAAGTGGTCATAAAGTGGCAATTCCTCATTTGATTTTTTTTTTCATCTGTTTTTAAATAAACTTTTTTTTTTCTGGTACATAGTAGGCACCAAGTTGAATAAGCCAATGCTTAGATCAATGAATATAATTATGCAATTTACAAATATATAACGGAATTAGACTATGCCTGACTTCACCTGTGTTGTTGTTGCACAGAACTTATCACTAATAACTATGTAATCAATACCTCTCACAGTCAAGTTCAAATTCGAAGTTCAAAGTAGAAGAAAAGGTCATAAGTGGATAGAGTTCCAAGTCATATATGCCAGTTGCTACCCAAATCCATAAATAACCCAGAAGTACTGGTGCTAAGCATATATTTGATTTTGTTGAACATTAGGTAGGAATTAATCTGAGACTCATCCCTCAGCCCCCATAAACGGTGAAAACGTTCATTTTCCTTTGGTCCATCTGAAACTCAATGTCAAGTCTTGCTCTCACTCTTCCCTGAGGGAAAGGAAAGTAACATTCCTCACGTACATGGCAAACAGGTGACCCAGATCACTGTGTCAGTGTGTTTGTGTGTGTGTGCACACATGTCTATACATATATGCTATTACACAAATTACATAAAGTCAACGCCACAACATATAAATTCAAGTAAAATAAATGACACAGATGGTGAAGAGAGGGATCCTTTTCCCAGTCACCAAGCTGTATTTTCTAAGCTGCCTTCTCAGGCTGTTGATGAGTTGCAACATCGTTCTCTAGAAGCAGCGGCGGCCTGCTTTGGCCTTAGACTCACGGGCCTCAGGGTGTTCCGCTGGCTGCCCTGCACATGTGGCGGGAGGCAGGGACCAAACCCAGGGCCTGCGCTGCTGCTCTAGGTCAGAGGATAGAAACGAGGGGCCCTCTGAGAGGAGGAGAAGAGGAACCTGCTGATTGGGGTGGTGCAGTCAGGAGACTCCTGCTGACCCTCGGAGGGAAGAAAACTTGGGGAACTATAATATGACAGCTCATGGCATCTGACTGAAATACGACGCTAGCACATGGCTTCTCAACCCAATTTCACAGGGCAAGCCACTCGTGCAGCTAAAAACACATATAGACACACACACGGGCACTTTCAATGATAAAGCTAACTTAAGTTTATGTTTGAAAACAAAACACATGCTGCAAATATTAAATCACCTACAATCATTGTTATGATTACATAACATATTCGGAATCTTAAAAATATGTACTTACTTTCCATACCATTAAACAACCTGCTGATTTCATGAGAAGCACTTCGTGAATACTTTCTGGGTTCATTGATTTTTTTTTTCATATATTTTCCTTCAATGTCACTTCAAATGTTCTCATGGCCTTATATTCCTTTTTGGATTACGTATTTAATTCAGGAGTCAGAAATACTTAGGTTGCCTTCTCCTTTCCTACTCCTACTTTTCACTATTGTGAAACAACGTCATTGAACTTTCTTGTACATAAATCTTTATAACCCTAATGGATATTCTGAAAAGCAATGGGATCTCCAATTCCAATACTGTCACCTACAAGATTTCCTTGACTAGAAGGGGGATATTTAGATAGAGAGAGACAGAGAGAGAGAAAGAGGCAGAGAGAGGTGACAGAGATAGAGGTAGAGATGGCGATAGAGATGATATAAAGATGATAGAGATAGATAAAGAAAACACATGGACATATACAAACACACAACTGATATATGCACACACACAAAGTTGTCCACAGGAATAAGATCAAATCTTAACTAATAAAAGCGTAATATTGAAATTAACTGTTTCTCTGGGATGGGGTAAGCCACGCCCACCAGCCAATCAGAGTGGCTGTATGCAAATTAGCCCAGCCAAGATGGCGGAGGTCTCAGCCCAGGGAGAAGTGGTGTGCAGCACTGGAGTCCGCAAGGCAGATGGAAGACCTCCTTGGGGGAGCCAGGAGGGGAGGAACAACCTGGCCGGAGGCGCAGAACCTGGTGGGGGAGGGGGGAGCCAGCTGGCCTGTGGCAGCTGGCGGGGGAGCAGGTCCGGCCAGCAATGGCGGCAGGGCAGCTGGGGCCTGGGGGAGCGAGCCAGCCCAGGCCCCCAGGCTACCCTGCGGCCTGGAAGTAGATCCGCGATGGATTTCAGGTGGCAGGGCAGCCTCTGGGGTGGAGGGACCGAGCCAGCTCCGTCCCCGAGGCTGAGGCCTGGAAATCAGTGCAATCGGGGCACACAGCACACACGGAGGTGTGCCCTCCATGTGTGCTGTTGTGCCCCAATGGATTCCAGGGTCCCAAACTGTGAGAGGGCACAGGCCGGAATGAGGGACTCCCCTACCCCTGCCGAGTGCACAAATTTTTGTGCACCGGGCCCCTAGTGGGATAATAATAATAATCTTATCTTCAAGTCATAATCAGATGGACACAATTATTCATACAGACAGTCTTGTGCAAGCTCCAGTTTAAGAAATATCAGCATCCATAGTTCAACCACAATGCTCAGCGAGAGATGCAAGCCTGATCAAATGGACACAACAGCTAAAGCAGTACCGGGTCGCCAGGAGTCACAGCCCTTAGATCGGATGCGACACAGCCCAAGTATCACTGCACGTTAACAGAGGAGAGAGATTAAAGATGCCGCTCTTTAGACTAATGCATCTAGAAGGGGAAACTAAAACAATGCGTTCTTTAAATGTCTTTGCATCACTCTTGAGGCCTCCATTCCTTCAATGAAATGTTAGATAACTACACTCCTTCCGCCTCTCAAACCTACCAGCCTGAAGTGCAGAAAAGTCATATATTGAAGCGATTGCAAACTTTTGAGTTCCTATTTTAGAACCTGTTGCATCTCTTAGGACGATGTCCAAGTTTAACTAGATATACTTTAAATTTTAACTCTGTATTAATGGCGCAGGTAGAATGACTATTACATACACCAGGAAAAAATAGCCTGGAAAAGAAACTGTGCAACCCAACATCGCCATCTAGTGGCCCAATTCCTAACACGTGACAAAGCCAAGCAGAGGGAAGAGGAGGCAGAAATACGACCTTCGTTGGATGCTATACTCAGGGTCTGAATCTACGGCTCTTACAGAACGGACTTGGCTCTGCACATGATACACTGGCCCTTGACTGGCCATGTTTGCACTCCGAAAAGGTCACGCATATTCTCCCCAGAGAGGTATGTCCATAAATCTAATCAACCTGTAGTTTTGGATATTATTGTCAAAGAGCTTTGCATAGCGTGTTTATATTTCTTCTTTATGAACTATATTCTCTAAGTGCTTTTGTTTTTCAGAATTTGAAACTCCCTTTCTCTCACGTTATTTAGTTCAAGTACCTTCCCACTTCGTCGCTCTATGATGCACGGCCCTCTACTTGCCCCTAGAACTGAAAAGGGGAGAGGCGCGATGTTTAAAAAAAAAAAAAAAGGTCCTGCTTTCCCCCTCGATGTGCAGAATTTATTCCAAGAGCTAAGACAGGTGCAAAATAGCATAATACAGAAATCAGATCACTCTGGCGCAGTCACAGAGTTGAGTTGGCAGAGATAAGGAGAAAATGTGATGAAAAGAAGTTGAGAATTTTACCTCTAAATCCACTGCTATTATACTGTAGTCAGAGATTTAAGCTAGAGATGACGCATTCTTTTTCTGCCCCGAGGAATCTTTTTTCCTATCTCATCGTTTTCATAAATCCTGTACAATATTTCCACACAGCCGTGGAACTACCGTGAGCTCAGACGAGAAACATTCCTGTGCCACTCTGCATTCTACGGCTCCACGGAGGTTTCCCAGTCCAATCCATTCCGTAGGACACATGTACACTCTTTGAAAGCAGCACGCTAGCCCTGGCTGGTGAGCCTCAGTTGGTTGGGCATCACCTCATGCACCAAAAGGTCGCCAGGTCGGGGCACAGGCCTGGGATGCAGGCTGGATCCCCAGGAGGGCGTGCAGGAGGCAGCTGATCTATGTTTCTCTCACATCGATGCTCTTTCTCCCTCACCTTTCCTCGCTCTCTAAAAGCCAATAAAAACCTATTTTAAAAAATAAAAATAAAATAAACACCATACATCATTAAATGAGGAGTAATGCATACAAACATTTTAAAACTTCCTATCTTCATTTTATTAATATTTCATCAATCACAACCCGTTCTCTCCTACCTTAGCCCTATTCTCCGTACAATTCCTTCGAAGCCTATGCTACCCAAGAAAGCAAGATTAGAAACAGGTTGAGCTAAGTCACAGCTGGCGTCTCATCCTGGTTTTTACCACTTATCCTACCACTCATGCCATTTCTCCCCATTGTTTCCGCCTCTTACTTCACTGATTTTCTCATCATTCATAAAACGCTCCCAGGGTAGAACACTGCGTGGGACAGCACCTGTAAGCCCTCCACCCAGATGTCATGCCTACTGTGTTCTGGTTTATTCCCACCTTTCCTCTACTTTTCTTATATTCAGTATAGGATCTACTGATAGATAGATCTATCTTCGTAGGATCAATTACCACAAACACAAACGTGCTGATGTAAATTTTTTTCGTAGTATTTCCCACTGAACATTATAACACGAGGATTCCTATGTCACTGAAAGCATCATGTTAGAGATCATTTAAATATCCAGATGGAGTGAATGATACAACTTTCCATTATGCCCGCACGCGTGTGCACATACACACACACACACATACACAAACATCTATAACAATAAAAGTGTAATATGCTACTTAGACCGGCCATCCTTCCAGATGTCCTTCCAGACAAAGCCACAGCGGGCCGGGGCTGAAGCTCTTGCATGAATTTTGTGCGTCGGGCCTCTAGTATATATATATATATATATATATATATATATATATATATATATATATATACACACACACACACACACATACTATGGCATATTACATATATAAAATACTCACGTCCTTATTTTTTTCTTTAACAGCAGACAACTAGATTCTACTCAATTTATTCACCATTATAGTCTGAAGTTTGAGGAGGAGGTCTGCTGCGTAACGTATTCCAGGAAGTGCAATCACTACTGAAAGCACGTGTCTCACGGCCCTGAGTGCATACTGGTAGCATCTTTGCTTCAATGCAGCAGCGACTTCCTCTGGAACGCAAGGAGGGCGCTCAATCTTACCTCTCCTCCCGCAGAACTGCAGTAACACCAACGACCAAAAATTAGGGCTGCTGTTTTTACCTCCTTCACACAATTTTTGCTTTTAGAGCTGAATGCTTTCCAGGCTTAAACATACGTTGCCAATTCCCCGCGCAGCCAAGCTTTCTGAAGAGGTTACACGCACGCAACGCAATGCACTGGTGCTATCTATCCGTTTTGTGATACATAAACTTTTTCAATACAGTCAGTTTCTTCAACGACTTTTTCGATTATCATCTCCTTCCTCATCGAACCTCAAAAAGACAGCCCCTCCCACAATCCATTGGACTGGGTGGCTTCACAGACAGGAACTTCCTCTGGTTTCCTCGAGGTGAGACTCTGAAGTCATTTCTTCCTTCCAAACAGCAGAACAACTGCCTCTTACGCCATCTACTGAGTAACTCCACGTGTCCTGGAAGGTGTGGGGCACTTTATGATACAATGATAGCTTCTCGGGGTCTTTGTAGGACCTATTACCACAGACACTCACTGGTTACAGGTAAGACACAGAAAACGTGGCGAATCTCTGGCTTTATCTGGAATCTGGCTGCTTCCCTAAGTCCTTTGACTAACTCCCCGGGGCTTCGAGAGAGAAACCCTCCTCTGGAGAGCGGCAGCCACTTCGCCGCCTCCCCGTCCAGCCATCGCTGTTCATTCCGGTTCCCACGTGCGTGGCCGAGCTACAATCCACCTCTTGCTCTGCGTTTTGAGGAGGAGGGTGTGTGCCAGGCAGGCAGGGGTGGGCGGGAGCAGGCTTCCAGCTGCCCTGCATCGTTCTTTGGAGTTAGTGACGCTACTGTCACCCTCCTGCTGCCCACCCCCCGTGTGTGCCCCTTTATCAATAATTTAGCAGACGGTCCCCTAGCACCTACTATGTGCTGATCCCACGGGAAGGCCAAGGACACTCGTATGCCCTCCGCAGGTGTACTTCCGCCCAGTAACTGCGCAGTGAGGGAGGCTGCATGGCCCTGTGCTGCTCTCCTCCCCCCTCGGCTTCACGGAGCTGCATGTGACCCCGACCTTCCCAGTTGCTTACTGAGTCCCTCCCCAAACCCCGGGTGACTCCTGGAAACCACTTCACTTCGCTCTCGGGACAAACTAGACGCTGGGTCGCTGGCCTCCCCGACAGGGTAAACACCTGACCAGCCGCCTCCTGGGCCCACGAGGCTTCAGGGAATGACTCACAACTGTCCCCACTGCCCCCTTGGCACTCGGACACCCTGAGTGGCTCCCATTAGCCCTGCCACCTCCTCCTGCTCTTCTCCACTCAGGGGTCCTCCGCAAACAAGGACAGATGTCACGACGGGAAACAGCCTCTGTGAGTTCTGAGGGGAAATGCATTAGAAAAGGCTTGACAGGCTTTGCTTCACCTCAGGCCCAGGTATGTCCTAGACTCTACCTGCACCTGCACCTGCATGCTCCCCCCCCCCGCAAAATGCCATCCCCTCCCCTTGCACGACCCACCCTGCCCAGCGCCATCCCCTCCCCCTGCACCTGCACGCCCCCCTCTGCCCAGTGCTATCCCCTCCCCCTGCACGACCCACCCTGCCCA